>JASTWQ010000881.1:0-59462 GCA_035220615.1 Leptothorax acervorum
ACCTTTTAATTAATAATATTCAAATCTGAATTGTTAATTAGAGGTAATATGTACACAATAATTTAATATGTAATTATGGTTTATTTTAGTCTTAGCTTACAAGTAAATATTAAATAATTTGTAACCTAAAGACCTGTAAATCAGAATTCAATATTGATTTGTGAATTATACCAGCTTTAAAACACGAATCATGAATTACAGCCGGTGTAATTAACAAACCAAATTTTAATTATAAATTAAAACCAATGCAATTCACAAATCAAAAGTTATTTGTGAATTAAAGCCTGTGTAATTCAGAAATCAAATTTTAATTATAAATTAAAGCCTGCGTAATTCACAAATAAAAATTGATTTGTGATTTAAAGCCTGCGTAATTCACAAATCAAATTTTAATTATGAATTAAAGCCGGTGCAATTCACAAATTAAAATTGATTTATGATTTAAAGCTTTTGTAATTCACGAATCAAAATTTATTTGTGATTTGAAGCCTGTGTAATTCACAAATAAAAATTTATTTGTAATTTGAAGCCTGTGTAATTCACAAATCAAAATTGATTTCTGATTTAAAAACTTTTGTAATTCACGAATCAAAATTTATTTGTGAATTAAAGCCTGTGTAATTCAAAAATTAAAATTGATTTGCGAATTGAAAGTTGTGTAATTCACAAATCAAATATGAATTATGAATTAAAGCCTGTGTAATTCACGAATCAAATTTGATTTGTGAATTAAAAATTGTTTAATTCACCAATCAAAATTGATTTATGATTTCTTAATTTCTTAATTACCAGTTTCGCAACCCTGCTATGTACATACATAATACACTATATTCATATAATAAATATTATACATATAAATGCAATTATTTATTTTATAAGAAATAAAAATGTTATAAAAATTACAAATTTAAGACAAAAACTAAAAAATATAAAATAATTATTTTAATTAACAATTTATTCTGTTATGTAAAAGAATAATGCAATAATAAAGAAATTTGTAAGTTTGACTGACATATTTTAAATTTTATGTATGTACATAATATTCCATAATAGAAATACAATTTGTTACTAGAAAGTTAAAAAAAAGTAGCCTTAGGACCAGTTTTCCAATATATGCCCGTTTCTACCAACCTCGGTTAACTTTAACCTTAGGTTAACTCACTCTTCGTCTCTTTCTAACTGTTCCCCTTAGAAAGAGACGATGAGTGAATTAACCTAAGGTTAAAGTTAACCGAGGTTGGTAGAAACGGGCATATATTGGAAAACTGGTCCTAAGGCTACTTTTTTTTAACTTTCTAGTAACAAATTGTATTTCTATTATGGAATATTATGTACATACATAAAATTTAAAATATGTCAGTCAAACTTACAAATTTCTTTATTATTGCATTATTCTTTTACATAACAGAATAAATTGTTAATTAAAATAATTATTTTATATTTTTTAGTTTTTGTCTTAAATTTGTAATTTTTATAACATTTTTATTTCTTATAAAATAAATAATTGCATTTATATGTATAATATTTATTATATGAATATAGTGTATTATGTATGTACATAGTACATCCGTACAAAATTACCTTTTACAAAAAGGTAAAAAAAAAGACGCCAAGCACGCGTGGTGTACCTTGAAAAAATCGAAGTAGTTATCTT
Organism: Leptothorax acervorum; assembly: GCA_035220615.1. Lineage (NCBI taxonomy): Eukaryota > Metazoa > Arthropoda > Insecta > Hymenoptera > Formicidae > Leptothorax > Leptothorax acervorum. Next base: position 1,655 of record JASTWQ010000881.1, read on the forward strand.
TGTACCTCGAAAAAATCCAAATAATATTTTTACCTTAAAAAACCAAAGTAATATATTTACCTTGAAAAAATCGAAGTAATATATTTATTACAAAAAAAAGAAATGATATCTTTAAATTATGCGCCAATTAAATATATATTATATCGAAAAATAACTATGGTTCTTTTAAAAAATGTATTCCCATTAAAGTGAAAAAATTAATATAAAATGTGAAAAATTTTAGTGAAAAAAACTTGGCGCTGCCAAATTTTAAAATATTTGAAAGCAATAAATAACTAATTTAAAATATTAAATTAATAATTACAATGTGAATGTAGAGACTTTCACACATTAATTTAAAGTACTTTTTCCATTTATAGAAATTGTTTCATTAATATATATTATTATGTTTAGCAGCGCCAAGTTTTTTTCACTAAAATTTTTCACATTTTATATTAATTTTTTCACTTTAATGGGAATACATTTTTTAAAAGAACCATAGTTATTTTTCGATATAATATATATTTAATTGGCGCATAATTTAAAGATATCATTTCTTTTTTTTGTAATAAATATATTATTTCGATTTTTTCAAGGTAAATATATTATACTTTGGTTTTTTAAGGTAAAAATATTATTTGGATTTTTTCGAGGTACAAAGATAACTACTTCGATTTTTTCAAGGTACACCACGCGTGCTTGGCGTCTTTTTTTTTACCTTTTTGTAAAAGGTAATTTTGTACGGATGTACTATGTACATACATAATACACTATATTCATATAATAAATATTATACATATAAATGCAATTATTTATTTTATAAGAAATAAAAATGTTATAAAAATTACAAATTTAAGACAAAAACTAAAAAATATAAAATAATTATTTTAATTAACAATTTATTCTGTTATGTAAAAGAATAATGCAATAATAAAGAAATTTGTAAGTTTGACTGACATATTTTAAATTTTATGTATGTACATAATATTCCATAATAGAAATACAATTTGTTACTAGAAAGTTAAAAAAAAGTAGCCTTAGGACCAGTTTTCCAATATATGCCCGTTTCTACCAACCTCGGTTAACTTTAACCTTAGGTTAATTCACTCATCGTCTCTTTCTAAGGGGAACAGTTAGAAAGAGACGAAGAGTGAGTTAACCTAAGGTTAAAGTTAACCGACGTTGGTAGAAACGGGCATTAGTCGCTTAACTATAATCTTAGCTTAACTCACTTTTCGTCTCTTTCTAACTTTTCCTTTTACGAAAAGATGAAGAGTGAGTTAAACAATTATTGAAAAACTGGCTGTTAGTGAAAATTAATGATTTAAAATTGGCTATCTCTCGTACATATAATTCTCTGTATAACAAGATTTGTTTTGTTAATTAAAGTCTTTTTCTACAAGGACTGCGTTCTAATATTCATGTTAGTATTAAAAATCTATAGTTTACGTCACGTACACATGCAGACAAAAATTTCAAAACTAACAATATAAATAAAAACAAGTTAATTAAACCTGGATTATATAATCTTTACACTCTAATAATTATAAATATAATATTATAACGCATTTTAGCATATATGCTACAAAAGCAAAGATTATTATTCTCCATATTTTTTGTCTTTTTTCAGGGAGAAAGTATGACATCCCATAAATATCCTTTATATTGCGAGAGTTGTAATCGGCATCCCTACGTCGGCAGAGTATCCGTAGGAGAAGAAGATAGTGTTGACTTCATTTATCAATTTGTGAAAAAGAGATTTGTTGCTAAAAACCATCGGAATCTTAGTATATTTTGCAGTGCCTCTGACGTAATTGGGCCACCCAAATTCCCAAATTATGAACAAATATTTTATTTGCCATTTCTCCTTGAATATATGGTATGTGTATATTTCTTGATATTTTTTTCCGGTAAAAAATTTTTCATATAAAAATATATAAAAACATATATTTAAATATATATAATTATAGGTATATCAAATATGTCTATATATGTTTTTTCTCTTCTATAATTTCCTATTCGTATCTATATATATTACAGAAAAAAGAATAAAAAGAAGAATCTAAAAATGAATAAGTAATAGCTTAGCGGGCGGGAAAGTATCATTTCCTTCTCTAGGGAAGGAAAGTAAGTCCTGGCGTAAAATTGAGCACTTTCGCCTTGCTCCACAGGCATGGAAAGTCGGACTTTCCGTGGAGGTGTTGTGAAAAGATTATTTTCGCATTGCATTTTTTATAAAAAGTGAAGTTTGAGGTAATGAGAAAAATTTGCCCATATACAAAATGTAACAGTTTTGTTATATATAATTATGTATGGGCAAATTTCCCTCATTACCTCAAACTTTAATTTTTATAAGAAATGCAATGCGAAAATAATCTTCTTAATCATTTTTAAATTCTTCCTTTTATATATTTTTATATAAAATTTTTTACCGGGTTTTATTTATTATTGTCCCGTAGAAAGTAATCGCAATCTAAGCTTACAAAAGTTTATAACATTTGACACTTTTTGTGATTTTTTAATACAGCCGGGAAGCAATGTTCCCGATATCTCAACTTCTCCATGGGAAAACAGAGAATCTACGAGACTGATTGATTTTATAGAATGGAATAATGGGACGATCAAAACTAATTATATTGGTATGTAATATTTAAATTGATATAAATAATATATTGTTAAAGAAGATATGTTTTTTTAGAAAATAGTATAATTATATTTTCTATTTTAAAGATATAGAGTTTCATGAAGCTGTGTATCCAATCAGAGTCTCTATTTACGAAATATATACTCATGGAAACGTAATTCAAATTTGGGTTGAAGATTCTAAAATTCAGTGGCTTAAGTTGTGGGATAAATCGTGGGATGATCGATCTCAGATCCATCCAGTACCTTCGACATCAAGATTATTTTCTCCACCCTTATCGCCGCGTACCTTTAAGACCAAAATGCTCAGACTAGTATTTAAGAGCAGCTCACCTGGGTCTTACACAAAGCTAGATGCTGTGATGCTTATTGGAACATCAGATTTGATCTTTTCAAGAAATTCTGACGAGTGTTTAACTAATCTGTTAAGAAAAATTAACTGCATGTACTCTTCATTTCCATATCATGTCAATGATAATTTAACAGCAGATTTGAAAAATGCACAACTGGATATAGTTCATCTGCAACAGAATTTTTCCAAATATTGCTTTATTTGTAAAAGGTATTATAATTGTTGACATTAAGTAATATTCAATATGTTTTTATTCTGTTAATAATAAAAATAAATCTGTTTTGATGTTACTGCAGCGATACAGGCACTTCTCGAGAAGTAATACCCAGTTATGTGCAATCTTTTGGAAGACAGAGATACTTGCACCGTATTTTATTAAATAGTCATTCAAATTGTGCCAAGCGTATAAAACTCTCTTCGGATGAATCCGAGGAGCTATCACAATGCACTTTATCTGCGCTTCCTGTAAAGTATTCATAGAAGTCTATATATTTCTTGTAATAATATTTATTATAATATAATCTCATGTATTAAAATTTTATATTTTATCTTTGCAGGATGAAATATTGCTAAAAATATTAAAATACTTGGATGTTATGACGTTGTGCCGCATGAATCAAGTAAATAAGCGTTTCAATAATTTAACACGGGACTTTGAACTCTATACATGTTTGAACATACGAAATGTACATCATAGACGCAATATACTTTCTAACTTTACGTGTAATAATTATAAATACTTGAAGCAGTTAGATCTTGCAAAAACCAAATTTAATGTTACGGATTTCGTAACCTTTCTTGATAATTGCGGCAGGCTTTTAACGCACTTAAGATTAAGACACTGTTGTACTGTCAATAATATTGCATTACTAAATATTTCAAAAATATGCAAAAATTTGAAAGGTACATATAAATAAATAAAATATATATTTGTTAAAATTGATAAATTGCATATAATTAATACATATTCTTTTTAGAATTGGATCTAACTGGGTGTCATCGCATAAACGACAAAGGATTTTCGTATCTGGAGAAGCTGAAGAGTTTGGAAAATTTAAACCTTTGTCTAACAAGTATACAAACTCAACGTCTCTGCAAAATATTGCAAAAAAATGAACGGATGAGTGAATTACATTTGGCACCTAGATCCAATATAATTATAGACCTAGACGTAGTTGCGGTAGAGTTGGGAAAAGCGTGTCCGGACTTTGAAGCAATAAATTTAGATGGGACAAGAAATTTTACATTGCAGGGTATTAATGCCCTCGCTGACTGTAAAAATTTACGAAAGGTGACTATCGAAAGTAATGATGGGTAAGTGTGTGCTTTTTAATTTTTTTTTAAATACATATGTTATTGTATTTGGCGCATCGCCTTGTATAAAATTGCATATAGCTTTCTAGTAGTGAATTTCGCTCTTTAGTTCAATTCTACATCACATTATAGTTGCATGGTTAAACTCGCTTGCATTCTTAGTATCAATTAGCATAGATTTAGCTTAGATTTAGGGCTCAGATCAATGCGAGGAATAAGGAACAAGAAATAGATATCAATAGTCGCATCCTTTTTTAATGCACGTCTATTAAAAAAGGATGCGACTATGAATTCTATTCCTTGTTCCTTATTCGTCGCATTGTGTCTGAGCCTTTAGTTTCTATTATTTACGCGAGACATCGGTGGATCGCGCTCGATACTGATGATATCACGTACTACTCACTATAATCGGTGCTGCCATCGTTCATCCACCGATGCGGGAGCATTTGTCGAAAAGGGAGCAGAATAGCAGATTATTTGCTATGCAGGATTGCTCGATTGCTCCCGCACTCACTGTGTAGTCCTCGTCGAGCACACATCGATCCTCATCGTCAAGTTGTCCCTGAGAATACATCGAAGAGTCTCGTCGTCTACTACACATATCGCGAACTCTCATCTCGGACGAGTGCACGAATCCTTTCTGCTTGCCTGGCCTTAAGACTTGCTCTGCTTTCTGCCTTTGCTTGCTGCCTGCTGGTCTTTGTTTTCCTTGCCTTTCTTGCTGCCTGCTTTTGCTGCTTGCTACCTGGTTGCGCAGACCTAGAAGGAATCACCAGGACTTGCATCGAGAAGACGAGGCACGTGCCGGGTGATGAGTCGCTTTTCGCTTTTTGCATGCTTTACATGCCGCAACATTCGCTTGCTTTTCTTGCATTGAGGGAGACCGCAATACCCTCCCACTGGTCTTTCGAGCTAATTAGATACTAATCTTTCACCTCCGGAGAATTTGATACACCTCCGATCAGTGAGTATTCCTTATCAAAACTTGTGTTTGCCTCTCTTGCATTTCAAGAATTTTGAAAAAATTAACGTAATTTCTTTTTGCGATTAAAGTATACTATATAATAATTCTATGATTTTCGTTACAGCCCATTCGTTATCGCCCAATCTGTTGATCTTTTGAGCAGATTGCTTTCTTCCTGTCAACGCCTGGAAGTAGTTTATTTGCGCAATATTGTGGTCACAGATCGCATTTTGGAATTACTGACGCAGTGCAAAAACTTGGAACGGTTATATTTTTCTATCGTGCATAATGATGTTTGTACAGATAAATATTCTGTTATTATGGAACATTGTCCTAAATTGCAAGAATTTCATCTTATACATTGCAAAATTAGCGATTACTTGGTTAATCTATGGAAGCAAAAATATCCGCATGTGTCAGTTTATACATTCGATTTGGATGAATTTATATAAATTAACTTTTTAAAAATTATCTGGTGAAATAGGTTGTACAAGAACTTAATACCTAATAAAAACAAAATATTTTTATATTTATTTATACGAGTAATTTTTTTATACGAGTTATTTTCAAATAGTTTTATTTTTCTTCTCTTTTTTTTTTTGGGCGATGGTGTAATTTTTTTGTTTGGAATAGTTGTTCGGTGAAATATTCAAATTATATAGGTACTTAATTAATAACATATTATCAGAAAATTCTTGGTATTTTTTTTCGCAACCGTACGTCTCTTCCAAAAATTTGCTTAGAAATACATCTCCTGTGATACTTTTTCTAGGCACAGATTTAAATATTTAAGATATTTAAAGCCTTTTCGGTACAATTTAAGTAATCAAAGTATTTATCATAATATCCTCATTATGGCGAAGAATAGTTTTGCCTTGCTGATATTGTTGTTTTGAGCAACTTTTGTGTGCAGCAATATCTATGAATAAAAAAATAAATTAAAATAAGTGTGTGTGGTAATTAATATATTTGCGCTGATAGTGGTCGCTCTTCAGATTCCGAGCTGGGTTTGACAGCCGCCGATCATAGTTTATACGCTTTGCTAAAGCAGATAATAGTTGGTCATTAAAGGTAGTCATTGAACCTTAATTGTTTTGTTAATAACCAACTATTATATATATATATATTCAAAAATATATATTCTTAGAGCATTTTAAATTTTTAAGAAGACACATGATATGCTATTGTATTTATAAGCAAAATATTTTTTATGTATGTTTCTGGCATTCTTTTTAAAAATATGGATTGGAAATATAAATTGGATATATAGATAATCATGGAGGAATCGTCGTCGAGTATCCAGACGCCACTGGATTACATGCGTGTGCGACTGATCGATACTGGCGTCGCTAGCTGGTAAACCGTATATTCCTCCTTTACGGATCAACCCCTCGGACGGATCGCGCCCTTCGGTCCCGATTCGCCCTTTGGCTGGAGCTACCTTTGGTTAATACGATATACGATACAAAATACTTGCACCCCGTTGCTTAAGTTAAAGCATTTCCGTTGTAGCTCGTTGTTGAACCGAATGTACGATTGCTCGGACTCGTATGGATATTCGACAGGAGAGTGAAGGAAAAGGAACACCTAATTATTGAGCAAAATGAACTTTTATTATGTCGATCGTGTACCAGCTCGTATCGCGACGACAACAAGACTGGTTGGCAACGACGCGCTCGGAGACGCTCGGCTCGCGGTAGCGACACGTTCGTGCGAACTCGGGACCGTTCGCCGCGCGCATGGTTAGACACATACATGCACACGCTAGTCAGGCATACTCAACACTTCCGCCGCTTGACTGCTTGTGCACACTCTCACACATACCCATACTTTCACGCAGACGCCTGAAATTTTCCTTTGGCAACGCTTTCGTTAGTATGTCCGCCTTTTGCATTTCTGACGGAACAAATTCGACTCGAATCTCGGCCCTTTCGATCATCTCGCGTATGTGATGGTATCGGACGTCGATATGCTTGGTCCTCCCATGAAACTCGGGATTTTTCGCTAATTTTATAGCGCTTTGGTTATCTACGTACAAAACGGTGGCACTATCACAACGACATCCGATATCATCTAGCAGGTTTCGCAGCCATACAGCTTCTTTCGCGGCGGACGACGCGGCGACGTACTCGGACTCTGTGGTACTCAGTGTTACCATTTTCTGACGTCGAGATGACCACGTGATTGGTCCATTCGCGAGGCTGAACAAGTATCCGGTAGTAGATCTGCGGGTTTCTAAGTCTCCTGCGTAATCCGAGTCCGAAAAACCGACTAACTTTGACTCGCTTCCGCCGTTTCTATACTCGATGCCTATACCTATTGTACCTACTAGATAAGCGAAGATTCTTTTCACAGCTCGCCAGTGACTTAGATCGTAGTTATTTAGAAATTTACTAGCATTATTTACCGCGAACGCAATGTCGGGTCTCGACACGATCGCGACAAACATAAGCGAACCTACGGCTTCGCGGTAGGGCACATTTCTCACACTTTCATTCTCGTCAGCCGGACACAGGGTTACATGAGGATCGGCAGGCACAGCCAGGGGCTTCGCTTCGCTCATACCGAATCTCTTGAGAATACGCTTGACGTACGCGCTCTGATGGATAAACACCGACTTTCTTTCTCGATCGCGATCTATTTGTAGTCCTACGAAACAGCTCCCGTCGCTCTGTGTAATCTCGAATTCTTGACTTAATATCGTTATGATACGCTCGAGAACTTTCTTAGATTTACACACGATAAGACCGTCGTCAACAAATAACGCGAGATATACTCTGACACCCTCGAAATAACCGATATATATGCATTTGTCCGCACTTGTCTCTATAAAATTGAATCGTTTCAGAAAACCGCTAAAATTAAGGTTCCAGCACCGAGGTGCTTGCTTCAACCCGTATAGCGACTTATTGAGTCGACACACCACACTTTCACCGTCGCCCGCACTCTTTTCCACTTCAAGCCCTTCAGGCACCTCCATGTGAATCTCCTCGTCCAAGTTTCCGTACAGGAACGCCGTCTTCACATCGAACTGCGTGAGTTCGAGGTCCTCTTGAGCGGTGAGCGCCAGCAGCAGTCGCAGAGAATCGTATCTCACTACTGGCGAGAACGTCTCTGTGTAGTCTATCCCCTCTCTTTGTTGAAATCCTCTTGCACAGAGGCGAGCTTTGTAGCGATACACACTCCCGGTTGTGTCTCGCAATTTCTTAAACACCCATTTGGAGTCTATAGTTTTCTTCTTTTCTTGTTTCGGAACGATTGTCCAGGTGACGTTTCTACGGTGTGCTTCCAATTCCTCGTGAATTGCTTCGACCCACTTAGCTGATTCTGGCCCGGTAGTAGCTTCTTTGAAGTTCGCGGGAGGTTCGTACTCTGCCATGTTTATTTCGTATTGGTCGTACCTCGCCGGCATTCGCAGTAGTTCTCGCCTACGAAGTTGGCGGGGTTCGGCTTGCGGTGGCTGCTGCTCTCCTCCAACTTCGATTTCCGCCGGTACGTTATCGACCGCAAGTTCTTCTGGCTCGTTTTCGACAGCTGGGTCCTCTGGTACTTCTTGCCCCGGATCTTCCTGTTCTGGTTCGTTGTCGTCTACGCTGAATTCCCCCATCGGTATTTCTTCGCTCTCGACTTCTTTTCCGACAGGCTCGATCGGACCGCACACCTCATGGAACACCACGTTCCTTGACACCGTTACACTTCTTGTCTCAGGATTGTAGATCCTGTAGTTAGTAGAGTCTCCTTCGTACCCCACAAACAGCACTTTCTTCGACCTCGCGTCGAATTTTCTTGTGAATTGTTTGGGCACATGCACAAAAGCTTCCGATCCGAACACCTTGACATGTCTCAGATCGGGCTTTTCTCCCGTCCAGAGCTCACACGGCGTTTTCCCTCCTCTTCTTTCCGACGACAGCACTCGATTCTGGATGTACACCGCTGTGTTTACTGCTTCCGCCCACAGGAACGTTGGTAGATTCTTCGCCTTCAGCATCGTACGCGCGCACTCTACAATCGTACGATTGTCTCTTTCTGATTTACCGTTTTGTTCTGGCGTATACGGTGCACACGGTTCAAACCGTATTCCATGTGTTGACAGATACTGTTTCATCCTGTCGTTGCAGTATTCCCGGCCGTTGTCTGACCGCAGCACCTTCATTGGGCGACCGAATTTGTTCGCGATCATCCTCTCGTATTCTCTGAAGCGATCGAACACGTCCGACTTATGTTTCAAGAAATATACGTGACGAAACCCGGAAGCATCGTCGATGAATGTCACAAAGTAACGCGCTCCTCCTGGTGAGTTTTCCGACATGGGTCCGCACACGTCGCTGTGCGTGAGCTCGCCCGGTTTCGTGCTGACTTCTTTGTTTGCTTTTTCGAATGGCAGTCTGTGTGCCTTGCCTAACTGACACGCGTCGCAGAAAAAGTCTCTCTCGTTTTTAACCTTGACTCCTTCCACGAGCTCCTTTTTGACTAGATCACACAACGCACGTTTGTTCAGGTGTCCTAGGCGCTCGTGCCAGACCTTTAGACTCGTCGTGGTCACGTTCACTTCGCCTACGTTTCGCGCACTTTTCACACGAAAAAACATTCTGTAGATCTCGTTAGACTGCTTGACTCCAGTCGCCACGATCTCACCTCTGTCCATCATGTCCACACGATCACCCGCGAATTTCACTTCGAGTCCTTTCGAGGTGCAAACACCGACGGAGAATAAGTTGCTGCGCACTGCTGGTACATAGAGCACGTTTTCGATTCGCGCCTCGCTCCACACACCGTTTACGAGTTTCTCAATTGTCACAGTGCCTTCGCCGGCCACCTCGCACCCGCGGTCATCGCCGACCGATATCGCCGTGCCTCTCTCCGGACGAAACTCTGAGAGCCACTCGCGTCGAAACGTAACGTGTCTGGAAGCGCCGCTGTCGGTATACCAGACATCTCGTTTGTCCACTTTGAGCCATCTGTTTTTCAGTTCCGCACTCGGCCCACTGCTGTACCGACCCGACTGCTCGCTCACCGAACTCGCGGCAATAAACGCGCACCCACGTGTCTCGCTCTCACCGCCGCCGTCTTTCTTTTCGCTACTGTCTTTCTTTTGTTTCCGCGTCGGACATTCGCGCGCGTAATGCCCCTTTTCTTGACAGACGAAACACTCGGCGTTCTTCTTTTTCTTCTCGCGCCGCGCTTTCTTCTCCTCTTTGCTCTTCGAGTCTTCTTTCTTTTTCGAACCGCTAGCCTCTCCGCCGCTGATTCGAACTGCCGCAAACGCCGCTATCTCGCTTCCTTCAGCATCCAAACGACTTTCCTCCTTGATGAGACGTTCTTGCAGGTTTTCTAGGGTTTGTCGAGCCGGATCGACGCTATCCCACGCTGTCTGCAAGGTGCTGAACTTCGACGTTAGGCTGGCCAGAATTTTCGCCATGACTGTTAAGTCGGACACGTTCTCTCCGAGATCCAGAAGCTGCCTCGCCATATTTCGGATTTTCGCCACATGTTGTACAGCTGTATCCGTGGGGCTCATTCGGTATTCGTGGAATCGTTGCATTAGCAAGAGCTTGTTCGCTGCCGAGTTCTGTTGATGAATCCTCGCCAGACCGTCCCACATCTCCTTTGCAGTCGTGCAGACCAGCAGGCTCTCGAGATGTTTGTATTCTAGGGACTTCGATATGAGGTACATGGCCTTGGCGTTGTCCTTTACCCACGCCTTCATCAACTCATCTTGACCGGCCGCCGGCCTCGCCCTCGTGCCATCCACGACTTCGTAGACTCCACACGCTGTTAATGCTGCGCTCACTTGGAATTTCCATCCGAGGAAATTCGTTCCGTCGAACTTGGGCACTTGCCCTACCGAAAATTCGTCCGGCATTTTCGCACTTCCTACTCGCTCGCGTGACTTTTCTCGATCTTACGCGACTCTGATAACAATGGCCGACTTTTGCCTCGTGTCCCTTTGTTTTCTGCCTGACTCTCACAATGTCTAGCAAGCCCTATCGCACTGGACTCGTCGCTGGGCCCATAACCTGTTGAACCGAATGTACGATTGCTCGGACTCGTATGGATATTCGACAGGAGAGTGAAGGAAAAGGAACACCTAATTATTGAGCAAAATGAACTTTTATTATGTCGATCGTGTACCAGCTCGTATCGCGACGACAACAAGACTGGTTGGCAACGACGCGCTCGGAGACGCTCGGCTCGCGGTAGCGACACGTTCGTGCGAACTCGGGACCGTTCGCCGCGCGCATGGTTAGACACATACATGCACACGCTAGTCAGGCATACTCAACACTTGTAATAAAAATGCACCCATGAGAATACATTGCAGTAAAATTGTAAATATAATGTTTTATGTATTGTTTTACAATATAATATTATCCTAAAAAAAAAACATTTATATAAAATTCATATAACTTAACATGTACTTATATGTTACGTTACATTAATTTTTATATTTTTTATTATGAGCATCTAAAGTATTCTAAAATTTTGCCTTAAAAGTATAAATAAGTTTTAGAAATTACTTGTATTATACACATTTTTATATGTATTATATATTATTAGAACAGCTATTTATTTTACCATTTATTTCCAGTGTATTTCTCCCTATAGTATTTCTCAACAGATTACATGCAGTCAAGAATATAATTTAAAATTATTTATTTATATATGTATAAATTTTAATATTTGAATTTAAGCATATTTTGAAGTTTAGAATTTAAAATCAAAAATTAAAAATTTAAACTTTAAAATCTAAGATTTTGAATTTTACATGTATTTCTCCGTACTTTAATATTTTTAAAACCATGGAAACTTAAATAGCATGAGCATATGTGAAATAGATGAATTCAACGGTAAAATAGGAAAAACAGAGGAAGGAAAATTCGTTTTTCATCGAAATAAACTTTCGCGAAACGATTCATTACTCGAATCTCTATAAATTTCCGGATAGATCAGCCTGGATATCAGCAAATGGTAATTGCATTGGTTCCAAGAGACGAACGTCTGCTACGTCTGGACGTTTCCGGTCTTCGAATACTCGCGGTATCCGGTAACAATTTCAGTCAGATCACGGAGCACTGTTTCAACGGGCTGCCGTCCCTGCAGGAGCTGTTCCTGGATGGCTCGCAAATAAGTCAATTGCCAGAGAACATCTTCGTGCTGAATCGGAATCTAGTGCGTCTACACTTGAACCATAATCAACTGCGTGCTCTGCCGCCGGGCATTTTCGACAGATTACTTACGCTGCGGGAGCTACACTTGGATTATAATCGCTTTCAAGATGTACCATACTCGGCGCTCGCGAGCGCCCTTAATCTCGAGATCCTCACGCTGTCGACCAATGAGATCCTAAACGTCGACGTGGCTAGTTTCGCCAGCTTGAAGCATCTGAGAGAGTTGGATCTGAGCCACAATAAGATCGAAACGATGTCCGGATTCGCGATGGCTAATTTGTCGCGTTTGATATCCGTGGATCTCAGCCATAATAATTTGAACGCTCTACCGGCGAACTTTTTCGCACATTCGTCCTTGCTACGAAGAGTAGATTTGTCGGAAAATAAATTTTGACAGATACCCGCGGTGGCTCTTTCGGGTCAGAATCTTCCCGGTCTGGCCTGGCTAAATCTCACGCGAAATCCTCTAAATAGAATCCACGATCTGCCGTCAGAGGCGATGTATCCTATTCTCCAAGAGGTACATATATCCGGCACCAATCTGAGTATAGTGACCTCACAAGACTTCGAGGCCTTCCCGGCGCTGTTGCATTTTTATCTGGGTCAGAATTGCATCCTGCGAGTATCGCCGGGCGCGTTTCGCAGTCTCCCGAATTTGCTCACTCTTCATCTCGGCATGAACAGCTTGGAAATTTTGCCAAAAGAGAGACTCCAGGAGATGGAGCATTTACGGATACTCAATTTAACGCAAAATCGTCTGAAAGAGCTGGAGGAGTTCAAGTCCCTTCAAATACTGGACCTGTCCTACAATCAGATCGGCATTGTTGGCAAAGTGACGTTCAAAAATTTAATTAGCCTGGTGGAGCTGCATCTTTATGATAACTGGATAAACGCCATCTCCAGCGAGGCATTTAGACCCTGAAAAGTTACGTCTACTTGACTTGAGTAGGAATTACTTGGAGAATCTGCCGCTGAACGCTTTCCGGACACTCGAAACGCAAATAAGAAGCCTGCGGGCTGAAGGTGAGCTACTTAAGGCTATCGATCCGAATAAAGTTACTACTACTTGAAAATCAATCGTATTACCAGTCACGTTTCGCCGTATCTTGAATCAATATTCAACACTGAAACAATCAAACAAGTTCACATAACTCATTTCCTTTAACGAAACCCGTGAACTTGGATTTCTCGTACCGTCTTCATGTTTCTCGGGAGCTTGTTTAAGATATATTGCGAGTTATATGCATGCCTGTTCTTAAAAAAAATGTACAAAAGGGTTCGAGGCGGCACATATTACCATACGGCAATAAAATATTATCTCGTTAATCGGTTTATTCATGAATCACGCAGTTATGTTTTATGCTAATTGGAAAGTATTGAACTGGAAATATAAAATTCAATTATTGTTAATGCATGAGGTTTGTAATTAATGAGGTTTAGTCAATTACGATGCGTAGGAGAATAAATGAGATTTATATTTACTATAAAAACGTACATTTTTAAATTTGCATTTTAATTAAATTTTCAGCAAATAACTAGAGAGAATGAGTATATAGAGTTTCATTGTAGTTAAAAGCGGTAGCAACATATTGTTAATGATCACACTGTAGGTTTATTTATTGGCTCAGGATCGTTTACATTGTAATGCGTGCTTGCTTCTGTCGAACCAACCTAATCTAACCTGATGCGCATTAGCGCGGGAAGCGAGAGTGTCGTCGCGCGGGTAGCGAGCGCTTGTATCGGCAATGCCGCGAAAATAAAATGGCGCAAATACCTAACATCTTCCGGCCACCTTGAAAGAGTAGCTTTCAAGATAAGAATAATAAATAATAATCTCTAGATAAGAATAATACAGCAATGAATCAAATAGTTATCTCAATAGTTATCTCAATATGTACGCAAGAAGATTTAACTTAAACTGTATGTGATTATAATGTCTAAATTGACTGTTACTGTGAACTATAATTATGAATTAAACAATGCAAATGACTAAACTAAATACTAAATACTTAATTTCCCTATCCTTCTAGTTCTCGGGGATAATTTCCTCTATCGGAAGTATACATAGCTTTCTAACAGGTCTCTTAAATATTCCGCTTGAAGTTCGTAGAGTGACGACTCTGATTTCCTCATCCGGGCCTGGATGTATCTGCACTACTCGACCTAATTTCCACTGGAACGGGGGAATGTTGTCCTCCTTTATTATAACAAGGTCGTCCTTTTTTAACCGGTTGTCCGAGGTCGTCCATTTGGTACGCTTCTGCAGTTCTTGTAGATACTCCGTTGTCCAACGTCTCCAAAACAGCTGAGTCAATTTTTGTACCCTTTGCCGTCTGGATAAACGACTGTCTGGTACGTCGAGGTGGTTGATTTGAATTGGTTGCAAGAGGGATTTTCCAACCAGAAAATGCGCTGGTGTCAAAACTGATAGATCTGAAGGGTCGCTCGAGAGTGGTGTCAGCGGCCTCGAATTAAGCACAGCTTCTATTTGTGCGAGAAGAGTGCTGTATTCTTCGTACGTTAAAATACGTCCTTCAGTTACCGTGTATAAATGTCTTTTGGCACTCTTCACCACTGCCTCCCATAATCCGCCAAAGTTAGGAGCCCGAGGTGGGATGAAATGCCACTCAATCCGTTGTTCTGCCAACTCCGACTTGATTGCTGCTTGTTCCTTGGTCATGAACTCGTACAATTCTTTAAAATGCCTAGCTGCTCCCACAAAGTTGCTGCCATTGTCAGAGAATATTTGAGAGCATAGTCCTCTTCGAGCGATGAATCGCCGTAGGGTAGCGATAAATGCATCTGTTGAAAGATCCGTTACCATTTCTAGATGTACTGCTTTTGTATTGGTACAAACAAATATAGCGATGTATCCTTTGCTAATATGGATTCTTCCTCTGCGTTTGCTTTCCCGAACTTGTATCGGGCCTGCGTAATCTACGCCGGTTATGGTAAATGGCCGGTTGAATCCACGAACTCTTTCGGCGGGAAGATCGCCCATCTTGACCTCCATCGGGATCGGATTAAACCGATAGCACTTAATGAATCTCCTTATGATCTTGCGTACTTCTCTTCTTCCGCTGATCGGCCAAAATCGTTGTCGTATATCATGCAACAATTGCTCCGGTGGACAATGAAGTAATCGCTCATGTCTTTCGCGTAGAATAATAGTCGTGATGTGATGATTTGCAGGTAAAATGATGGGATTCTTCTGCTCTGATTGGATGTCCGCATGTTGCAACCTGCCTTTAACACGGATCAAACCTTCTTCGTCCAGATAGGCTGCCAGTGCGCGCAATTGACTCTTCCGTGGGAGCGGTCTGCTTTCTTGTAAATAGAGAAATTCTGTTGAAAAGGCTTCTTGTTGGACCCATCGAATAACAATCTTCTCTGCTGCTTCCAACTCCATAGTGTCAAGCGACGTTGTTTTCTTGTTTAATCTATACTTTCCTGCAAATCTACAACAATATGCAATGACTCTACATAATTTACCGTATGACGAATATCTTTGTAACAAAGGATACGTTTTCGTTAACGTTAAAGTAACAAGTGATGATCTCAACTCAGGTAAGTTAACTTCCGTAATCTTCATTGAAGATGGTTGTGGCTTTCCTTCTCTCAGCCAGCTAGGCCCGTGCCACTACAACGGATCTTGACCTAAACGATCTACCGAAACTCCTCTTGACAGGAGGTCGGCCGGATTATCTTCCGATGAAACATGTAACCAGGTAGCTTCTTCTGTTAGACTCTGGATTTTTGACACTCGATTTGCTACAAATGTCTTGAGTGTATGAGGTGGTTTCTTTATCCAACCAAGCGCTACCGTACTGTTGCTTTCTAGTGTGACCTTATCGATCTTGTCACCACATGACTCCTTAACCGTATTGTATAATTGTGCCAGTACGAGAGCCGCTTCTAATTCAAGTCTTGGTAGAGATATTGTCTTTAATGGTGCTACTTTAGCTCTGGCACAAATTAATTCTGAATGTCTCACCCCTTGCTTATCCGTGCTGACTGCATATAGGCACGCTCCGTATGCTGCTTCCGACGCGTCGCCAAACCCATATATGTCAAATTTTGATGCTTGATTATCAATGTTAATATTTCTGTGTATGCGTATGTCGTTCAATCGAGTAAGCGATGTGTAATAATCTTCCCAAGCTGTCTTTAGGTTGACTGGAAGCTCTTGATCCCATTCTACTTCCTG
Organism: Leptothorax acervorum; assembly: GCA_035220615.1. Lineage (NCBI taxonomy): Eukaryota > Metazoa > Arthropoda > Insecta > Hymenoptera > Formicidae > Leptothorax > Leptothorax acervorum. The sequence continues at coordinate 18,283 of JASTWQ010000881.1, forward strand.
TCGCTATATCTTCTGCATGATGATTTTCCCGACGATAAGTACTGGGGCCACCAGACCAAGAGGATCATAAACTTGTGCTATTTTCGATAATACATTTCGTTCAGTACTTAGTACATCATCTTCCAATGTAACATGGTATTGAAGCGTATCCGTTTTTGCATTCCACAAAAGTCCTAACGTTTTGAGAGGTTGATCCTTGTCTATTACAAGCAAATCATCTGCTTTGTTGTGTTCTGCTACATGGCTCAGAATGCTCGGATGGTTTGCTCTCCATTTTCGTAAAGGAAACTTTCCAAGTTCCAGTATCTTCGTTAGCTGCTCTATTAGTGCGATTATCCTCTCCAAGGTTTTCTCTCCGGATAACACGTCATCCATATAGATGTCTTCTTCTAGCGCTTTTGCTGCTAATGGAAATTTCTTCCTGTAAATTCTAACCAGTTCCTGGATGCTTTTCATTGCCAAGAACGGGGCACTCGCCGTTCCATACGTTACTGTATTTAATTGAAATAACTGAGGAGGTTGTGTTGGCTCCTCACGCCATATAATTAATTGCAAGTGTCGATCCCGAGGATGCACTAATATTTGTCTAAACATCGACTTTACGTCTGCCGTAATAACAAATGGATGAGTTCTGCAGCGAATTAATATCCGCGGCTGCTTTGCTTCCCGATTCGGACCGGTCATCAGCTTGTTATTCAATGACATGCCGTTTGTTGTCTTCGAAGATGCGTCGAAAACGACTCGTAAACTTGTCGTTAGGCTATCTGGGCGAACAACTGCTTGATGTGGAATAATGTAATGTTTCTGCGCTATAATATACTTGGATTCTTTACTAAAGACATGTGACCTTGTTGCAGGTAATCCCTCAAAAATTCGCTGTAAGCTTTTTTCAGCTCCGGTTCCTTCGCGAAGCGACTTTCTAAACGATTCAATCTCCTGATAGCTTGTGGCATAGAATCTCCTAGCTTGACATGTGAACGAGTCGGCAACCAAACTATGAATCTACCGTCGTCTTGTCGTGTAGTCGTCTCTGAGAAGAACTTCTCACATTGTATTTCCTCGCTCGAATATGGCTGAATCTGAGGAATTTCTTCCTGTATCCAAAACCGTTGTAATTGATCCTGTAGTTGCTTGTTAGTAACCACACTGCAGAAATCTGATGCGTCGTTACGCTCTTCTTCTAACTCTCCCCCGATGATTACTCCCAGATGTGTATTCTGTAGAGCTGGTCTTCCTTTGATCTGATTCTCCGGTGCTCCGGTCAGAATTTTCCAATATACTCCTGCGCCAAGAAGCATATCAATCGGTCCTGGTTTATGATACGTTGGATCTGCTAATTTAACATCCTTTGGAAGGTGTACCTTGGCTGTATTTATTTTGACTTGAGGCAACTGTTCTGTGATTTCCGGCACAACTAAGCAGTCTACCGTTGTCGTAAAGTCACTGTGTATTGATTTAATGCGCATACAAGCTACCTTGTTAACCCTTGTAACAGACTTGTTGATTCCACTAATCGGACGTATCTCGTTGCGACATGATAACTTCAATCTTTGAATCAAATTGGATGTGACTAAATTTGACTGTGATCCTGGATCAAGTAGCGCTCTACACTGCCATTCCTCGCCGCTCGGGCCTAGTATACAAATCTTCGCAGTTGAAAGAACCACTCTGGTCCCTTTGTGGATGGCGCAATAAACATTAGTTGTAAGATTATCAGAGTCGTATCTTGATTCCGTGCAGTTCATAACAACAGGTGTTGTTGAATTTTCCTTGGATTGCTTGACTTGAGTGTCTCTTTGCTCCTCCGTAAAGTCTTCATGAATAATTGAATTGTGCTTTTTGTCACACTTTTTGCATGTCGAGGCTCTGCATTCGCGAACATAATGACTCGAACCAAGGCAATTAAGACATAATCTCTTCTCCATAATCTTTTTCTTTCGATCTGCTATTGACAGCTTCAGAAGGTTGCTACAGTTGAAGACTGGATGGTCTCCTTCACAAATCTTGCATTTAGTTGACACCGAAACCAACGCTACTTTTCGTTCGTTCTTTTTCGTATCTCGATTCGATTGCTTCTCTGTAGTCTTCGTCCGACTTTGCTCGAGAGCCTTGATTGTATGGCACCTATCGGTCAGAAATGCTATAAATTCCGATAATCTTGGTAAATTATCCGGCATTCGATTCTTGATGAGATTTTGCCAATCTCTCTGCTCGATGTAATCTAACTTTTTCTTCGCTAGATGCAATAATACAGCGTCCCATTCATCCACTGGTAATGCGAGAGTCTTCAGTGCCGATACATGTGTTTGGATATGCCAAATAAACTTTCGTATTGAATCCGCTTTATTATCTTTCGTTATCTCTGGAAAGTTTAATAACTCATCTAAATGATTCTGAATAATTATCATATTATTGTCATACGTATCTTTTAATAGTTTCCAGGCACTCTCGTAATTTTCATTGGAGATCTTGAATCCTTGAATCACATTGCGAGCTTCTCCTTGAAGCACTCCGATGAGGTATTGGTGTTTCTGTACAGCGGTCAAACTGTCGTCCGTGTGAATAGTCGTCTCGAAACTATCTTTGAAAAATAACCACTTGGTGTAATCTCCGTCGAATTCCGGGAGCTTTATTTCCGGTAACTTTGGTCGTCTGCGCGTTATCTCGGGTGTTTTTTCCCAATTTTCCCTTTGATTTTCGGCGACTGATTGTATACTCGTGTCTGCTTGTTGTTGTTGCTGCGCAATTATCTCCTGCGCTTTGGCCGCAGCCTTGTAATAGATTTGCTCGAATATTTCTCTTTCTGGATCGCTCGTCTCGCTAACCTCTGCAGCCTCTGCTCCTTCCCCCGTGGGGCACATTCTCTCCTCAATCTTGCCCTGCACCTCCTCAAAGCTTTTGAAAAACTCTTCTAGTTTTGGCAGTCTGACCTGCGCCTCAGCGAGTGTGACAGTTCTTGACTCTAAAAATTGTCTTATGCGAGTAACTTGACCTTTGATCAGTGCTCTACGCTGTTTCAATCTACGTATATCTGTTTCCATGCTGTATTCTATGAACTAATGTAACGATTCGCTGACCTGTTTCAATCACGCTGTGCCGCGTTCCTATCAATGCCTCTGTTGAGGTTATGTATGCTCGTTCGTGCCGTGGGACGTCTCCCGTGACCTTTGTATTACCTGGCTCTTGACTAATATCCTGAGCCCCTCACGTTGGGCGCCAATATGTTAATGATCACACTGTAGGTTTATTTATTGGCTCAGGATCGTTTACATTGTAATGCGTGCTTGCTTCTGTCGAACCAACCTAATCTAACCTGATGCGCATTAGCGCGGGAAGCGAGAGTGTCGTCGCGCGGGTAGCGAGCGCTTGTATCGGCAATGCCGCGAAAATAAAATGGCGCGAATACCTAACACATATAGAAAATATTTAAGAATATCTTTTTATGTTAAACTTAATATAACTTACAAATATGTTCTTGCGTTAACTGAATAAATTAATCTATAATCTATGATCAATAATTGATTTATGATTCGAACGTACGTTATTAAAACGTTATTCAATATATAACAAAATAATCTAGCATTTTATATTCAAATACATACTCGATATTAGGGAATTATCACATTTTTATTATGTTAATTATCACATTATGTTTAGTAATACTTTGTTGAAAACTAATCAGCTCCTTTTATTATCTGAACATTTTTGACCGGTGAGGAATTCACTGTTTAGAGAGAGTGTTTGAATCATTGTGCGAAGTTGAGCTTAAAATTGTTAAAATTAAATTTTATATTAAGCTTTTTTTAATCTGTCTGTTAGAGCTTAAAATGATTAAGTTTTTATTATAGGATTTGTGAGTGTGTTTATTTTTTACTTTTTGTCATGACTTTTTTTTTTTTTTTTTTTTTTTCATTGAACCTGTAATTTTGTTCCCGTTAAATTGGCTTGTATGAAAAATAGCCGGCCGCAGGCATTTATAGTTTCTACATAAAACGCCCCAGTCAATGTATTAATTAACAAGCTTTATGGATTTGCTATCAATGTTTTACGGAATATCGAGTTTGCTTTTTGGTCGATTTTGATGAGTAGGACGTCGCGAACAATAGCAAATTTTGTTCTGGTCTCATTGGCAGAAAACCCGTTACACTGCGGCTGCGAATCGCAAGAATTGTGGGAACGGTTGAGAGACCATCAGAAATTGGTGAGTGGGGTCGGTGGTGGTCGTAGCCGCGGAAGAAATGGTGTCGGAGTCGGTGACGTCGAGGGCGGTTTGTTAAGATGCAAGCAGCCACCCAAACTCCGGGGTCTCGTCTTTTTCGATCTTGACCCCCACGCCTTCTGTTCCGCTCCGCTGGTCTTGAAACTCGCAATTCAAGACATTCAGCCATTCTCCGTTCTGGTATCGTGGTAGAGCAGGAATCATTCCGGCCTTCACGGATACCAAGTGGCGTATCATGCCTTGGACAACGTTGACGAGGTAAGAGTTTTTATTATTGCGCGAGGAAAATCGAAACCTTACGCTACGTTAAATAAAGTGAACAGAAAGGAAGCATCAAATTAAAAAGAGGAGCTATGCGCTGTCTATGAATAATTTATAAGTAGAATGTTTCTTTATTAAACTGCATATTTTCAGATAAAATTGCTTTTATTATTATGTTACTATTATTTTAAATATATATAATATAACTTTAATAAGATGGATTCATGTAGCTATTTGCAAAATTCGTAATTTTTATTCAGTTATTATGTTTTTTATATTTATATTCCTTATAGAATATGGCACAATTTAAAAGTAATATGTTAAAGTTTTACACGCATGTTGATTTATTATATAGACTAAAATGTGCTGAATTATTTCTCCAAATGGTCATTTCTTATTTTACACGGCGCAAAGGCAAGAGGCCCGGGAATGTTGATATGGCGAAACGTTTCCGCCGGAGTTTCAGGTTTGAGGTAAGCTGCTGGATCCAAAGGTACGTTCGGTGAGATTGACGAAGTTGGCATCTGACACGCGCTACCTGATCTGCGTACTCGGCTTGGGCAGCTGGGGCACACCGATTCCGGAGGACATTGGCTCCTAATAGTGGAACGCTTCGCACGATAACGTGATCGAGGGTTCCTCGTTGCCCGTGATGGTAAACTTGCCTAAGAGCCGGTGCACCGAGGTCAGAACTTTGGACGCGCCCGACTCGATAGTGGGCAACGGCACGGTGAGCGACAGGAGCAGCTTGGTGAATATCCTCACGAGACGGCTGGGCCTGATCGTGGGTAGCTGCATGGGCTTTGTGGTCTTCGTGGTGCTGATCTCCGTTCTCGGTTATTTGAAAATGAAGAAGCAGCGGGCGATCAAGCGGGATCAGCCGTTGTCCTCGAATCCGCCTGAGTACATGTCCTACAGGCACTTCTCGTTGCAGAGCGGCGACAAGGCGGAGAACGCCTGTCCGAGTTTCATCAGTAACATCGGGCCCCCGCCCCTCAGCTCGTAGCAGAAGGCGAAGGAGTCTCGTAAAGGAACCTGTGGAGATTTGCGTATTCATTTATGTTTTGATTTGTTATTTACGTTGAAATTATTCACTATATCTTATTTTAAGCTAATGGGTGCTTCCCAATTGTTCAACACATCCTAACACAAACATACACAGGAAGGCACAAAGTGTAGCGATGTGCACGACTCAATTGGAACAAAGTGTGTACTAATGTGTACGCTGTGTACGGTTTTGGATAAGGTTATTCATTATTGTGATACAAGATAATTCGAATTACTTATTACTTCAATGATACTCTTGATATTTTCGTTGATTTATAGTTTTTTCGCCTTTTTGAATATAAAAGAGAAGAAGAAATGCGCGGCCACTCATTTATAGCCGCCGTGGCTAGTAACTATTTCATTGTCACTAGAGAACACAAGTTTACACAGCCGACTAGTAGCTCTCGGGCGAGTACGGATGTGTAGCGTTGTGTCGACAATTACGGTAATTGGAACACAACTTGTGTCGCCGTGTGCACGAAAGTGTCTAGGGATATTGCAATTGGAAAGCATCCAATATAAACAAACTTTAGTTTTTCTAGTGTACACACTGCGCGTCTGTTAAAGATGGCGAGTCTGATCTTTTCTTCTAGTGTATATTCCACTCTATGTTACCCCATCTCTATGTTCTTTCATGTTCAACCAAGGCTACGTTCCAAAACTCTACTCTGAGTAGCAGGGTTAACCCTACGCCGTTCCAAACGCGAAGTAAGTAACTATATGGGCGGAGCCTATTCGTTCCAAAAGTGAGAGTAAAGTAACCCCGGAGTTAACTCTATGAACCCTGCTTCCGAGGTGGGTTAGGAGAGTAAACTCTACTAAGTTTGAATATAAACGCGGGATCTTAGAACATAATAAGCGCAATTGCCTCTATACACCGTGGAAACGTTGGTCGTTGCTGTGATAAGTAAGTAAGAAATATAATATTAATAAACATATTAGATAAAGTATTTTATATATCACACATAATAATAAGCATATTAATTTCTTTTTTAATGGTTTTTTAGTCTGTTTTAGGATTGAGAGTTACTTTTAAAAAGTATTATACAGTATTATACATATATACAAATAATATTATATTATTGATGTGTTGCAAATCTGGGTACTACATCATTTATACATAACCTTCTATGCGAACACCCTTTTTTCGTTTTCCTCTTAATCGAGAAAATTGCATCATGTAAAATATTTCCACCTCACTCTCACTTTCACTACTACTTGCATCTATGTTTAATATATTATTCATTATTATTTTATTTGATGCAATGTTTAATAAAATAGCTCGTTGAGCTTCCATTTTATTCGTTGCTAATACTACTTTTTCACGTTCCAAATCGTTCAACCAGAGTAACTTAAGCCCCTTGCACAATGCTAGGCAACAGGCAATAGGAACAGGCAATAGGAATAAGGAATACCAACATACTAGAAACCTTGTATCAATGCAGAATGGACCGTGACACAGGCAATAGACACAGGATTTCCGTCACGTTGGAAATTCTATGCTTATTGCCTGTTGCCAACCAATCACAGTGTTCAGATTTTTAGGTTATATTTACGAACTTTTAGCGCGCGTATACATACGTCGTATACACGTTTTACAACTAGCTTTATTTATAGCAAATATGTATGATCATCATAATTATTCAAGTCGTTTCGAAGAAGAAGAAGAGTGTATAAGCGACGGACTGGACGCATTTGACCAAAACTGCTTTAATAAACATGTAAAATATGGTGACGAGTTACTAATTGATATGATTCGTTCTCGCCCATATCTTTATGATAAAAGTGTAAAAAGCTATAAGGATGCAACAATGAAAGAGAATGCGTGGACAGAAATTGCTAATGTTCTAGATACTACAGGTAAGTAAATTTTTATTTAACTCTTAACTGATTTACGGTAGTCTCAGAGACAGTCCTGTATTTCATTCCGTCTCATTATGAACGGCGTATGACTGGGTTCTACTACCTATCGTTTTATATGTATCATATGATTATAGTTGTTTATATTTGATGTATATGATATAGTTACAGAGTGCCAGAATCGATGGACACGTCTCCGTCAACGCTTCAGCAAGGAGAGGCAGCTGCGGGAGCAAGAGACGAGGAGTGGAGCTGGAAAGCCCATGAGACCAAAATGGATATTATTTGACAGCCTCGCCTTCTTGGGAAGACATATACTCCACAGAAGGTTTGTTTCATTTATTTCTTTAAATGATTATAGACTTGTCGATGAATTTCGAACAATTTAGCGTATTCAACAACGATTTATCATTTCAGAAGCTTTTCCAATGTCAACTGCGCAAAGCCATCCGGGCCGAGCGGTATCAGTGAGATGTCGTTAAAAACCCAACATTCGAGGGTCCTTCAGGACAACCATGAAATGACCGCTAATAACAACCTCAATGTACGACAACTTTTCTTTTCCTACCAATGTGTTATCTTACCTGAGAAGTATGTTTTGAAAACTCACTTTACAGACACCACTTTCAACATCCGGCCAGCAGTCTCTGTATACATTGCCGTCGAAAGAAGTATGCAACACATTGCCAAAGTCGGTTTATGAAAATCAATCTATTTCTAACTCGAAACTTGGTCATGACGTGAGTCTAATTTTGAATCAATAGAAAATATGTACGAAATAATATTTATACATTTAATCGATGCTTTTAACTTTCTAGTTACGGCCACCCTCGCCGTTGCAAAGCCTTCCGCCACCTGCAGTTGAAGAAACTTCACTGGTGAGTGGTTTTGCATCTTATGTAATCAATTGATCCTAAGAAAGTGTAAAACTTACAAAATTCAAAATTTCTTTGCAGTCATCGATATCTTCCTCAATTTCGCGCCAAACATCTGCTTCGGAGACGGAGGAAACGAATGTGGTGAGTCCACCATCCTCCTGTTTTTCGGGAAACATGCAAAGGACTTTTAAAAAACAGAGGATTAACCCGGTGGAAATAGCGTTCCATCAGATGAACAATACACTGAGTAATATGGCTGAAGTGTGTTCTCGGAAAAAACCTGTAAACGACAACGATCCAGATGTTGTCATTGGAAAGCTCGTCACAGCGGAGCTTCAAACAGCAACAGAACCATACAAAAGCGAGTTAAAACGAAAATTTATGGAGTTGCTATATTTTTCAAAAACCACGTAACCTAATCTTAAGTTAAATAAGTTTAGATAGGGATAACGCGTGGCTCAGTGCCTACGCGAATAATTAGAAACACCAAGGTCCGTGGTTCGAATCCGGCCTTCGTCCCATATATGCTTCGTTAAGAAATTTTTCCCGATTAAGATCCTTATGGATTAATGGTCTGCACGATTGGGAATCGAGAAGGATTCACAATCTGCAAAGCTTAAGGTTTGTAAAGGATCAAAAGATTGAGGCATTTTTTGAGTTAAGTGCCATATAACTTTAAATTAAGGACCCTAGTGGTCCAATGGTTGACGGCACGTTAAATATTTCAAAGAAAAAAAAGGAGTTTAGATCGAATCCGTCGCTCAGAAACTTTTCCTCTTCTTTTTTTTATTACATTTATAAATGTTTTTTTTTCGTAATTCTATATTATATTATATCTTTTATTCATTATTATATATAATTACAATTTTAATTTTGAGTATTAGAGAGGATTAATTTTATTTACACTAGTTGATTAGAAATAAATGTTTATTTGGTTTCCAATAAAAGAACAATTTTATTTTCTGCATACAAAAGTGTATCTACAGTGCTTTTCATGCTGTTATGTCTTACCAGAGAATACAATTAGTCATCACACATATAAAAATGTATAGAAAACGATACAATTATAAATTTTAAAGTACATCGTGATGTTGCCCTCGATGTATGTACTCATATTGCCAAGGAACTTCCCTAGCTGCTGTCATGAAGTATGACGAGAGAGTATCACGCATTGCATATGCGTCTCTAGTAGCTCGATGTGCTCCTGCATTCTCCATGGGTCTTATATGATTATCTTGTGACTGTTGTCTCCACTCTCCTTCGATTAAATTTCCTTCTTCCGTTTCTCTATCTGCAAATTGGGGATGACAATACCTTTGCTGCAGCGGGGCTTTCTCGTCGTTTTTAGTTTTTAAAAAATTATGCAAGCACATTGCTGCTAGCACAAACCGGCTGGCAGCATCTGGACCAGCACATATTGCTCTTCGAAATATCCTCCACCTGGCTGCAAAGATTCCAAATGTGTTTTCAATCGTTCTTCTAGCCCGGGATAGTCGATAATTAAAAATCCTTTTTTGCTCATTTAAATTTCTCCCCGGATAAGGTCGCATCACGTGTGTAGACATTTGAAATGCTTCATCCCCAACAAAGTAATAGGATACTTTCTTGTCACTTCCTGGTAGACAGGCAGTGCCTGCAGGTATGTTGAGCGTACCATTGTACAGAGATTGTCCAAAGTCTGATCTGGAGAGGATTCCGCCATCACTTTCACTGCCATACGCACCAACGTCGAACAGCGTAAACATGTATCGAGCATCACAAGCAGCCATCAGTACAAGACTGAAAGTTTTCTTATAATTAAAGTACATTGAGCCAGAGTTCGGAGGTGCCTGGATAGTTATGTGCTTGCCATCGATTGCTCCAACACAATTTGGCAAATTCCATAATTCTAAAAAATTACTGCTGATTTTTGTCCATTCCTCTTCTGTGGGATGTTTCATATAAATTGGCATCAGAACATTTGCTATAATAGAGCATGTTTCCTTGACAATTATATGAGCGGTGGACTCTCCTACTCTGTATGCTAAAGCTACAGATAGCATCTGATCCCCTGTTGCCAAATATCTGCAATAAAGTTAATTAATAACCTTTCAAAAACTCAATTCGTGCATGAAATATATTATGTATCATTTTAAAACATAAATATCTTTACCTTAGAGTTATTGCTAGACGTTGTTCTGGACATATAGGGGTTCTAATACTTCCTTTCTGCAAGAACGGACCTACTAGTCGCAGCAATTCGTAAAATGTGGGCACATCCATTCTCGTATATCGGAAAAACATATCTTCATCTTCTTTTAATTCTGCAAACAAAGTTGCGAAGTCACCGTACTGTGCACGCCGAGTATTGATGGGACGGACCCACCATCGCCTGTTCCTCCAACGCTTGGATTTTTCCGCCTTCCATGCAGTGTACAATGCTAGGCTAGCTACTTGCATTGCACAGATAAATAACATCATGTTTTCGTCATCCATAGCAAATGATCTAAAAAAGATGTTAATGACAATATTATTATAGTAATAAAACCATATATAATAATATAATACAGAATTTTATATATATATATATAATTCTATATTATATATTTCATAATATACATTTCACTTACTCTTCAACGAAAGCCTTAAACGCACTAATATTTAATTCTCAGCGAGAATTGGGTTATGTTTGCTTGGATCAGTCTAAACTAGGAAGCAGCCGACAAAATTCGAAAATTCTAATTGGTTGGTTCTTGTCGCTATCGCGTCATTGTGCACTGGAGGCGATAATTCCTTATTCCTTATTTCTGTTTCCTGTTCCTATTGCCTGTTGCCTAGCATTGTGCAAGGGGCTTTACTCTGGGCTTACTCTCTCCCCACTACCTTGGGTTCTTTAGAGTTGACGGAGTAGAGTTTTGGAACGCAGCCCAAGGGGTGCTTTCCAGCAACGTACACAGGCAACACTAAGGGTGCGTTCCGAGTTACGCATGAAGCGCGTAGACTGCATAGAAAGTCGTTTCGATTTAGCCAATGCGCGCATTGGGAGCGCTTTGATAGTGCTAAGGATTCCCTAGATTGTACTAAACGTCCTGAATTCTTAGCGCTCCTCCCAGCGCATTGACTGCTTCTATTTCGACTTGAGGCAGTTGATGCGTCTGATGCGTTTATGCGGTCTATGCGCTTCTTGTGTAATTCGGAACGAACAACAGATGAGTCAGCCATAGGATTCGTATGATGTTAACCAACACTTTTTAAAAAAAATTAGGTGTGAAATCGATTGTATTTCGTTTGTAGATTATTTTAATGCATTTATTTTCGTTTGTTAGTTTATAATTAATTTTTAGTAATTATTTAATTATGAACCATGAAACTAGCCATGTATTATGAAATTAAAAAAAAATAGGTCTGAAATCGATTGTATTTCGTTTGTAGGTTTTTGTAGTGCATCCATTTTTGTTTGTTAATTCATAATTAATTTTTAATTAAATGTTTAAAGTGTCAGTCGTCGGCTAACATAATATGATACATCAAACATATTATAAAATAAAAAAGCTCTTTTGTAGTTAATTGTATTTTGTTTGTAGAGTTTTATAGTGAAGTTAAGAAGTTTTGTAGTCTCTTCAAATTGTTTGTAATTAATAAATACATTTGTGGAACTGTGTAGCTACCCGATAATCAATCTGTAGAAACCAGGCATTGCAGTCAACTCTCCAACGACTCTAACATGAAAGATCTCCGGAGCGCCAGCGTCGTTTCTAGATTTTTCGGGTAGCTACATAGTTCCACAAATATATTTATTAATTATAAACAATTTGAAGAGACTACAAAACTTCTTAACCACTACAAACAAAATATATTTTTTTAACTTCTTGATTTTACTATACAAAACTCTTCAACAAAATATATTTTATTTTTAGAGTTTTGTAGTGAAGTTAAGAAGTGTAGTCTCTTCAAAGTTTTGTAGTCTCTTCAAATTTTTTATAATTAATAAATACTATTTATGGAACTATATGTAGCTACTCAACAATCAGAGATCTAGAAACGACGTTAGCGTTCCGGAGATCTTTACATATAGTTCCAAAAATGTATTTATTAATTATAAACAATTTTTGAAGAGACTACAAAACTTCTTAACCTTACTATAAAAAAAACAAACAAAATACATCTAACTACAAAAGAGATTTTTTATTGTGTAATCTGTTTGATGTATTATATGATGTTAGCCGACGACTAACACATTAAACATTTAAGTAAAAATTAAATGGACTAACAAACAAAAGTAAATACACTACAATAATCTACAAACAAAATACAATCAATTTCACACCTAATTTTTTAAAGAAAAAAGTGTTAGTCGTCGGCTAACATCGTACTAATCGCCATGGACGTTGAACACGTACGGACGTACTTTGTTCGGAAAAGATACGTGAAGAAAACAGAAAACAACGTAACAAAAGGCATAAAGAGCAAATTGACATACAGAAGTCATTATAGCATATTGCAACAATTTCTTAATAAAATGTAGTTTGTACTCTTTAGGCTTGCAAGAAATAAGTTTAAAGTTAAGCGTTATACTATAAGTTGGAGTTTTGAAGGTTGTTTATTTTATATTAATTAGTATATTTTATTTTAATTAATTACAAGTTTTAAGTTTGGGTTGTAATTCTCAAAGTTTGATTTTATGTTACGTTATTATGTTATTATGCTTACGAGCAATAACGTAACATAAAATTAAACAGACCTTTTGCTTATACGTTTGGGCTTACCTTACCAAGAAATATCTTTTAAATGCTTTTTTCAACAATTTTTAAGAAAAAGTTTTTATTTTATAAAATGTAAAAGTACAAACATTTAAAAAATACTATTTATTTTGTTCACATTTTACAATATACAAAATGTACGACTAAATATGAGACTTGATAGTATAACAGAAATAAAATCAAAAATTAAACGTAACTAATGTCTGTTTATTAACCAAAAATGTTTATCCACTTCTAAAAAAGGTGTCTCATCGACGTTTGTTGACGTTTTGCACGGCGTTCACATTTTCAATTCGTATTAACGCACAGAGCGCGCAGGAAACCGTTCCGAATAATTAAAGCGCTTCATGCGCATTGACAAAACGGAACGATTTCGAAGCGCTGCGCAACAGTAATGCAGTCTATGCGTTTCATGCGCAACTCGGAACGGACCCTGTGTAACACAGTGTACGACCTAGTGCTTTCCAACTACGACACAAGTCGACACAATCGTACACAGCTAAAATCTTGTGTTGCATGGATACCAATATAAAAATGTGATACAATTTTCTTTTCTACAGAGTGGTATTCCGGTAATCTGCGTAAAGATCCGAGAAGGGCGTTGTACAAAAATTACGCACGTGTTATCCCGGCGAGACGTTTCTCGAAGTCTTTTGATAAACAACGTGTAAAAAATTCTTGTTAAATCTTTCTTGTACGCTTTCTCCGCCACCAGTCGACTCGTGCCGAGCCGCCGGCTATTGCACAAATTGCTATTGCGCGCGGCAACATCATGGAAGGTATTTAGTACATACTTATTTTTGTATTATTTTATTATTTTTTATAAAGATAAATATATCATACAATACAAAAATTAAGTTCCTGACTTATCGGATCAATCATGCCTCATTAATAAATTAATTTTTGCTGACTGCATTTTCATATTATGTTAAACAAATTTATCTTTTTCATTTAACTCTGTCAGTTCTAATATCACAGAAATAATTGCATTTTGTTATTTAAATATTGAATTAATTGCTCATGTTTTATTTCATGGTTTTTATAATAAAAGTATTAGACATTGCAATTAAAAATTGGCATAATTTTAATAATCAATGATTATATACATTCTCTAATTATAGCAGCAGTAGGATTCACCTGTAAATATTGTAATGCACACATTCCTGCATTAGACACAGCATCCGTCCATGAATGTTTTATAAATAAGGATATATACATGGACAACAATAACGTTTTGTTCGTAAATGACAATCTGGATGTCAATGATGAATGTAAGTTTATTTACTAATACAGTATAATTTATAAAATAATATAATTTACTTATTAAGTGTAAGGAGCTATTTCCTAATCTAATTTTGAAGTATCTCATAAATTCAAACTGAAATAAAATTTTATCTTAAATCTTATAAAATATCTAATATATGCAGCATGCATGATTTATGCTAAGTATATAATTTATGAAATATAATTTATATTTCCTATAATTTATGCTTACAGCATGTAGTAACAATGAACAAACAGTCATTGCAGGCAGTAGTGAACAATTTACTAAACAAAGTAAAAGTAAATATATCTATATAGCTACATATATGTGTGTGTGTGTGCGTGCGTGTGTGTGTTTGTATGTGTGTGTGCGTGTGTATTGTTTTAAATATACATTTAAAAAATAAAGTTTTTAAATACTATTTTTAAATGTACTATTTATATTTTATAGGTGCCGTGTGGACTGACAATGCCACAATGGCACTTCTCAGCTTGTATGAAGCCAATATGCTTATGTTGGATCATCCAAAGAAAAAAGCAAAAATTTGGACGGCAATATCAGATGGTCTAAAAGATTTTGAAATCGAGGTATGATAAAAGACAGCATACTTTTTATAAACAAAATTAAATCTAATTTCTCGCTTGTCACGTTTATTATGCTTGCTCTCATTGTTGTAATTTTGTGATATATGTATTATACATATAACTTTGTATTATGTATACTGGCTTAACAAGTAACAAGTATATTGTTTAAATGTAAAATAACGATAAAATTTTATATAAATAAGTATCTTTTTAATAATTTAGTATGATACATTCAAACTCTTGAAAAATTCAAGTTGAGATCAAATGATTCTGTACCAAAATGGATTGCACATCAGCATAGCAAAACGCGTTCATACTTTAGAGAGTGAAAGAGACTTATCTTGAAGATCTGTGTCCATCTCTTTTCTCGTAGAGCTCTCTATATAAAATTTGGAACTTTGCGCACAATTTTACATAAAACTTTTAACAATTTTTAATAACAATACGTTTATTTCACGTTATATCTATTATATCACAATGCATAGCAGTGCTTTGGATTAAAATAGTTATTCCTTTGTACAGATGTCCAATGATCAGATAAGATGGAAAATGAACATCCTACAAAAGAAATATAAAGAATGTTGTGATAACAATGAAAAATCAGGCAGGGGTAGAATTGACTTCAAATGGTACAACCAATTAGACGAAATATTTGGAAAAAATAAGACGCTATTGCTGCTCACACTGTATCGAGTCAAATGATACAAAAAAAAGTTTCCAAGTCTGCATTATCTCGCCAAGAGGATATTAATTGTACTTCTAAATCGCCACCGCCGAATGTTCCTACAAATCCTATTGCCTCGCCGTTGATTAATAAAAATGCAGAAGCAAGAGTTCGTCTCCGACATGGAACAGGGTCGAACTTAGCCGATAGAAAATTGACTGTTGAGCAACAATGGCTTCAATTTCTAGAAAATAAAAAAATTAGAGATACTGCACGCGATGAGAGGCAAGCGAGATCTGAAGACAGAATGGCTCAGAGCTTAAAGTTGAAGAAACAAATAGTGGGTTTAAAAAGAAAACATGAAGAACAAAAAAGAATATTATCAAATAAGAAATTGAAGGACAAGGAAAATAGGCATTCTGAAATAATAAAAATAAAAAAAACAAAATGCAAACTACTAAAAAATTATTGAACGAGGAAAATGTAAAAAACATCTCCGATGATTCAGACGACGAATATTAAGAGGGTACGATTATTTTTATCTTTAATTATTACTACTTAGACTTGATTAATTTGATTTTGATTATTTACTCTAATAATCTGAAGTAAATTTTATACCAAAGTATTTCTTGAGTTTTTTAATCTTTTGTTTTTCAATTTTACTAAAAATACTATATATTTCAGTTGCAATTAGGATATAATTTAGTATTTAACATGAAAAGTTTGCAATAACGTACTCCACTTATATATAATTATTAAAAGATTATTTATGGAAAAAGTGAGTACCAATTATCTGTGATGAGACTAACGAGTAGATGACTATTATTTACTGTCAATTATTTATTTACAAAGTACATTTTTATTTAAGTTTGATTTGATAGTTACACTCGACTCGTAAGCATTCTTTTAATTCTAATAATAAGTCTGTATCCAGCTATCCAGAATATAAAGATAATGTAGTCTCATACGCCAACTGCTGTAAATTATATGAATAGAGGAAACAATAAATAACCATCATTTTTTTCATGACTTGAAGATGTATTAGTAACTGAAAAACTATTGTTCCAGTCTATTTCATTAGCATTTAAGCTCTCTGTACTTGCACTGATGTTTATTTTACTCCATTAAAAGACTATTCGCTACAACAGTATTCCATAATAACAACATTTAATTATTGTGTTATTTAAGTGAATAATTTATGCTGTTGTATTAATATATATTATTTAGTTATGTTAATTTGTAAGAAATATGTTCGCGCTATTGGATGATAGCATACGTTTGTGATAGTTTTATAATAAAATATAATATTCATGTTCAAGCTGTTGTGTCTAAATATTTTTATTTACAACTTATATATAATAATCAATATACACATTATTCCTCACCAAATATTTCCCTGAACAATTGCATTCTTCGATCTACTTGAACTCCCCAATTAATATTTTCGTTACGATTATTATTTATATTATCATTCGGTTTTTCATTATAATAATCAAAATTGTCATCATTACAATTTAAACATAAATTATGTAAGATACATGTTGCTACAATTGTATTTGCAATAAATGGCATTTCGCGGTATTCTGAAAAAAATTTAATCCGTCGGAAACGTCCTTTTAGATAGCCAAATGCTCTTTCTACAGCCATACGCGTTGAAGAATTAGTTTATCCAAAAAGCGCGCGCGGCGCGCTCTAAAGTTCGTTATCCGGTCGACAAGAAATTAGGTGCTCGAATGATTATAATTTTAAAATAATCCCGAGACATCGTACTTTGAAAGAAAACAATAATCAGAATTTGGTGCTAACTGTACCGCGTTGGAATTAATTATTTTATACGGAGAGCGCGCCGCGCTCTTTATCCATAGATAAACTAATTAATTCCAACGTGATGCAGTTAGCACCAAATTCTGATTATTGTTTTTTTTTCAAAGTACGATGTCTCGGGATTATTTAAAAATTATAATCATTCGAGCACCTAATTCCTTGACGACCAAGTGACGATGCTTAATGCGCGCCGCGCGCGCTCTCCGTATAAACTAATTAATTCCAACGCGATGCAGTTGGCACCAAATTCTTATTATTGTTTTTTTTCAAAGTACAATGTCTCGGGATTATTTAAAAATTATAATCATTCGAGCACCTAATTCCTTGACGACCAAGTGACGATGCTTAGCGCGCGGCACGCGCGCTCTCCGTATAAAATAATTAATTCCAACGCGATGCAGTTAGCACCAAATTCTTATTATTGTTTTTTTTCAAAGTACGATGTCTCGGGATTATTTTAAAATTATAATCATTCGAGCACCTGATTCCTTGTCGACCGGATAACGAACTTTAGAGCGCGCCGCGCGCGCTTTCTGGATAAACTAATTAATTCCAACGCGATGCAGTTAGCACCAAATTCTTATTATTGTTTTTTTTCAAAGTACAATGTCTCGGGATTATTTTAAAATTATAATTATTCGAGCACCTAATTTTTTGACGACCAAGTGACAATGCTTAGCGCGCGGCGCGCGCGCTCTCCGTATAAAATAATTAATTCCAACGCGATACAGTTAGCACTAAAATCTGATTATTATATTTTTTCAAAGTACAATGTCTCAGGATTATTTTAATACCATTGTCATGAGAGTACCTAATTCCTTGACGATCGTGTAATGGACTTTAGAGCGCGGCGCCCCAACGGCTGGTTTAAGTTAATTATCGTAATTGTTTTACTGTTTGCAACAAACTCAGATCTTGGAATATTTTGATAAATTATGTGTTTTCTGGATTATTTTAGTACCGAATAAATTCATGCAACAAATTTTTTAAGCGTTGGCGTTGGATGCGACGGTGCTGTGTTCAGTACATTGTGATACTTTTAAAATAATGTTATATTTTATCAATGTTTTAAGGTTTTTTTACTTTATTTTGGAGCACTTAATTAGCACCTAATTATAGTGTACTTGTCTTCACTCAATATATTTCTTTCTGGTATGGGGGGGTCCAGCTTAATGGCAAGCTGGACCCCCCCTTTTTTTTTGCGAATTCCTGCTAAACGGCTTGAGCACCTAAATTCGGACTAGGGCACTTAATTAGCACCTAAAAAGCACTAAATTTTTGACCGGGTGCGAACTTGATTTGCGATGGTGGGAGGTCCAGCTTAATAGAGGTCATAGGCATTTCTATATATCTTTGTTTGAATACTAGATATTGTCACTGAGTTTGATTCTTATCCAGCATTGGCTCTAATAATATATATTTCCTTGTTCCCAAATTGAAAATGTCATACTGTCCTATATATGTTTTCATATATGATACAAATTTTCTTTTTACTTACACAAATAGTGACTTGATCAACAAATACAAAAAACATTGTTACGTCTTGGAATAAAAAACCATCATACAGCAGATAAAAAGTATTTATGAAGAATGCGATAAAGAAAAGGTGAAAATAAACAAGTGCCCAAAAGTTAGAAGTTCATTATTATAATAAAATTGAAATAATATTAAACCTGTGCGTTCATCTAAGCGAAGTAACATTGCGTCGTATTTCTGTTTCCATTTCGTATATGTAGCTTTCGACACCATATTCTTGTTGAAGTTTCTGTGTAACCACAGTTTATATCTTTTTCTGTCCATGTTGTATTCAGTGTTTCAATATTCACTGCAATTCAATGCAACAAAAAAATTAGCAATATACAACAGTATTTTACTACATCAATTTTACAACAAAAACATAAATAAAAATATTAATTAATTTTATGATAAAATTATAAAAAAAACTCCAAATATTTTTAATTAATTTGCATACATTTCAATACATTGTTACGTTCAAGTAAAATGAAAAAATGATGCATGCTTATGGCGTATGAAAGAGATTAATTAGATTTATTTATTCGCTTGAAATAAAACATAAAGAAATAAAGCCCCTATGAAAAGCGCAAAAGCATATATATTTGTTACATATGTGCAAAGGCCTCACCATGCAAAACGAGGAGTTTATTTTCATTACAAAGCAGGATGAAGTGTGCTGCTCACAAGCTTTCCCCTTTTTCTCTTTCTTTTACCTTATTTTCGAATGAAAGACAGAGAAAGAATTACTCGCGAGCAATATTTCGTCAGACTTATTGTAAAGTTATGTACATATGGAGGGGTTAAAGCCATAGTGGTGTAAGTCGCTTTTTTTAACCTATCGAGTTAAGTTCATAGATGCAATCTGCACATGCAGATATGTTGAAAAAAAAAGAAAAAAAAAGTTGTCCAAAAAATTTACACACCACTATGGCTTTAACCCCTCCATATATACAATTACGTTGATACTTGTTAAAATGATAAAAAATCTTACCTTTGTTAGGTTCTTAACTAACGTACAACTTGATTGTATTTATTACACGTTTATTCGTATCTCATTACAACAACTCTTTTGTCTGCGCGCTAACCTCTGACTCCCGCCTACGTCCTGCCAACCTCTAGACTGCATCGCCCCCCGAGTATTGGCGGCGCTGCCAACATCTCCCCTGCTAATAAATCTCGTAGTCCCTGTGCCAATCCGGAGGCCTACGAGTCCAAGTGGGATACCTGCTGCTCTGTGGATCACTCTCTTGCTGCAAGTTAATAGTAGTTGTTGGGACTTCCTCAGCAATCTCAGGAGTTGACACATTCGTAGGGTCTACTTCTATGGACATCGGGTCATTCGGTTGCGTGTTAATTCCCAGGTCAATAAGCAGTTCGAACGAGAGCTCCACCTGGGTACTGGGATTGACGTCATAGTAGCGTGGTCGCAATTGATTTGCATGAGCCTTAAAAGTCCGTAGTCCATATCTGGATTGCGCCACGACTTCATACAGGGCCGTGCCAAACTTCTTAGTGACTTGACCCTCGACCCAGTAGGATTTATTTCCGGAGTACATGGTTGCTAGCACCAGATCGCCCACTGCAAACTCTCGGAGTTTAGCTCCGTGTTTCGCGTTGTATTGACGCTCCATTTCTTCGTTTCGGAGTATCGTGTCTAAGTTTAGGTCGTAACAAATCTAATTCTATAGGTATTTTCCTACCGATAAAAGCCTCTGCTGGGGACTGGTGTCCGGTGAGACTCCTGTTGGGTGTTGCACGATAAGACTGTAGGAATATCTGCAGGGCATCTTCCGCTCGTCCGTCCTCTGAAATCTTTTTGATCGCTCTTTTGAACGTGTCGACGAATTTCTCCGCCTGACCGTTACTATGAGGTTGATAGTATCCGTACAAAATTACCTTTTACAAAAAGGTTAAAGAAAAACGCTAAGCACGCGTGGTGTACCTTGAAAAAATTGAAGTAGTTATCTTTGTACCTCGAAAAAATCCAAGTAATATCTTTATCGTGAAAAAATCGAAGTAATATATTTATTACAAAAAAAAAGAAATGATATCTTTAAATTATGCGCCAATTAAATATATATTATATCGTCAAATAACTATTGTTTTTTTAAGAAATGTATTCCCATTAAAGTGAAAAAATTAATATAAAATGTGAAAAATTTTAGTGAAAAAAACTTGGCGCTGTTAAACATAATAATATACAGGGTGTTCCAGACCTCACGTATAACCCGTTAATGACAGATTCCTGAGATTATTTGGAGGCAAAAATCCTAATGCCAAAATGTCGAGGCTGCTACAGTATTTGAATGGGAAAGGTTTATAGTTGACCAATTAGCTTGTCTAAATTTCGCGCGCTCAGGGATGTCGCATATCGAAACGGCTCTTTCACACTTTACTCAACTCGATAGAAATATTTGAAATTATTATTTATTTTATTTCTTTGTGCACTATTCTCAAGACTGACTTCCTAAATTGTTGTACGAAAACAGGATACATGTCGAATTGCAAAGTATTCATGTAAAGCGTGCTGCGGACAAAAGACATTCAATTCTCATAATCGGTACAAAGTATAATGTGCTGCATAAAATGTCGATTAGGAAAAAAGATATTGATGAGAAAAAAATACTATAAATACTAACATGTTTGGAAATAATTTAAAAAATTGTTTCATTAATTTTTTTGAATTATAATGTAGTTTTGCGATTGCTGTATCGCGTGCGAGAAACAGACTTTCTAGAGCCCAACAGACAAATTAATGTTGTCGTTGAACGTTGCATTCGTACGATACAGAACGAAGAAGTGGTCTTCCAAACTGTGAACGATACATCGGCTGTCATTGAATGGAAAACCGATCTTGAATTTTTGTAGTCTTGCAATTCTACACATAGCAACTGCAAAAAAGATGCGCTAATTTTTATTAAAAGTTTAAACAAAAAATTAATATTATGTACCTATTACAGATGATGTTCGAAATGTCCACCACCACATTGGATGCACAATCGCGCACGCCGAATCAAACATTGCGCAACACTACATTATAATTTATTTGTTTACATTCTGGAAAACGTACTTCTTCAAAAAAAATTAATAAAACAATTTTTTAAATTATTTCCAAACATGTTAGTATTTATAGTATTTTTTTCTCATCAATATCTTTTTTCCTAATCGACATTTTATGCAGCACATCATACTTTGTACCGATTATGAGAATTAAATGTCATTTGTCCGCAGGCACGCTTTACATGAATACTTTGCAATTCGACATGTATCCTGTTTTCGTACAACAATTTAGGAAGTCAGTCTTGAGAATAGTGCACAAAAAAATAAAATAAATAATAATTTCAAATATTTCTATCGAGTTGAGTAAAGTGTGGAAGAGCCGTTTCGATATGCGACATCCCTGAGCGCGCGAAATTTAGACAAGCTAATTGGTCAACTATAAACCTTTCCCGTTCAAATACTGTAGCAGCCTCGACATTTTGGCATTAGGATTTTTGCCTCCAAATAATCTCAGGAATCTGTCATTAACGGGTTATACGTGAGGTCTGGAACACCCTGTATATTAATAAAACAATTTTTATAAATGGAAGAAGTACTTTAAATTAGTGTGAAAGTTTCTACATTCACATTGTAATTATTAATTTAATATTTTAAATTAGTTATTTATTGCTTTCAAATATTTTAAAATTTTGCAGCGCCAAGTTTTTTTCACTAAAATTTTTCACATTTTATATTAATTTTTTCATTTTAATGGAAATACATTTTTTAAAAGAACAATAGTTATTTGTCGATATAATATATATTTAATTGGCGCATAATTTAAAGATATATCTTTTTTTTTGTAATAAATATATTACTTTGATTTTTTCAAGATAAAGATATTACTTGGATTTTTTCGAGGTACAAAGATAACTACTTCGATTTTTTCAAGGTACACCACGCGTGCTTGGCGTCTTTTTTTTTACCTTTTTGTAAAAGGTAATTTTGTACGGATATCACCCCTTTTTGTTATAGATACATCAAACGCCATAATGTCTATCGACATCGACATTTATGTCTGATAAAATCAAATGTAAATATATTTTGTATTATAACTTACAAGAATTATATCTGAGAGTTTGACGCCCTTAAATGTGCAGTGCAGTTTGTATAAATTTATAAATCATTAAAAAAATTAAGACACAAAATATGAATATATTAGGCAAAGTCAAATTTGTCGAGAGCACATTATGCAGTGTTTGCTATAAATAAATTTTGTCAAAAGAAAAACAGATTTGATACAGAATTTGGCATGTACGATGCTATTGGCAGAATGTCATAGTAGATAATATATGTATAGTAAAGTTTGTTAACAAAATAAGGCAATTAATAATTTATAATACAAACTACACTGCACATTTAATTAAGGATGTCACTGTCAGATATAATTTTTGTGTTATAATACAAAAAAAATTTAGATTTAATTTTATCAGATATATTTGATAGTTATTATTAGAGAAAAGAGAGAGAGAGAGAGAGAGAGAGAGAGAGAGAGAGAGAGGAGAGAGAGAGAGAGAGAGAGAGAGAGAGAGAGAGAGAGAGAGAGAGAGAGAGAGAGAGAGAACGCGAGCGGGGAACGCGAGCGGGAATAAACGCGAGCGGGGATCGCGAGCGGGGAACGCGAGCGTGGAACGCGAGCGTGGAACGCGAGCGTGACCGCGAGAAAGAGCAACACGTACGATAGATATAACCTCGCCATCCTCGCTCAGGGTGTATCCCAGGAACCAGCCATCCACAAGGCGCGAACTCTGTGACTCTAGCACTCATGTACTCCGTTCGGAGTGTTGGACGCGACGACGTGAACGGAATATTTCTCGACGACGCGGACGTCTGAAGCGGCCTATAACATGTACGAGTTCGATTCGCGAGCCGGACTCAAACGTTTTTCACCACACACACACTCCCGAATAGTCCCGAAATTTGGCTCGTCGGACGCCGAGCCCGTCTCGTAACATCTCACCCACGAACGAGCAGAAACCGAGCCAAGCCGGACTCGCGACGTGTATGGGTTGCTTTATGGTTATGTTTACATGTGTCACATCACATGTGATCGAACTAACGCCAGCGCCGCATCGCATAACGGCAAGAACATGAACTGGACAAAATCTCAGACACTACAGTGCTGCGCCGCGCGCCGTGGCGAGACTAGCAAACGGAGAAGTACGTATCTTAATGTAAAATTTTCAGGTCTGGACTTTTGCAACGCAATATATTTTTTCGTAAGCCACGTAGGGGAAAAATAAAAATACTTTCATTATATAAATTTGGTCCAAGCTTTCCATTGAGCCTAGTTAGAACTTGATCCGTTCACTAGTTATCGAGATCTAAAAATCTTGAGCACTCTCAACATATATATAACTCGTCGCGTCGCGTATATAGAGCCACGGCTGTCTCGCTCCGCGCGTACTTGGCGCGAGACACTACCGTGTCTCTTGATGCCGTAGTCAGGTGTTTGATGCCTCGTTTTCTCAAATATGTTGCAAACTTGTCGGATACGAATTGCGGTCCATTGTCAGAGACAATTAGGTCTGGGTTACCAAACCTTCCGAAGTATTGAGACAGCTGCTCTATGATACTGGAGGATGATGTTGACTTCATGCGAATGATCTCCGGCCACTTAGAATATGCGTCCACGATGACCAAGTAGTCCTCGCCTGCTTTTGGTGCTGCTAAATCGATGTGGATGCGCTGCATTGGCTTTGCCGCAATCGGCCAAAATGATAACAAAGTTTTAACGGGTAATTTGGCTGCATGTGCACAGGGTGGGCAGCCTCGAACCGTGTGTTCTCTGTCTAGACCCGGCCAATAGACGTAGCTACGAGCGAGGCTCTTCATTCGGCTGATGCCTGGATGTGCTGAATGTAATGATTGTAATATCTTCTTTCGATATATGCTTGGGATGACTACCTTTTCTCCTAACATTATACAGCTTTTAACAAGCGACAGGGCTTCGTGGTGTGGCCAGAAATCTTCAATTGCAATATTCTTGATTTGTGATTTCTGCTTTGGCCATCCTTCTCGAATAAACCTTGCTATTTCTTTTAGGACTGGATCTTGGGCTGTTGCTTCGGCGATTTGAGTTGCTGTTACTGGTGTCTTTGCGATCGCTTCTTTGCATATGTGATTAACTTCTAACTCTATCTTTGCGATGACATAACCCTCATTTGTTTTTGGCATCCGTTGCAGTAACCTGGAATGTACGTCGACGTATCCGAAGTCGTCTGTGTTAACGTGTTTTATTTCGAAGTCATAGGCCATTAGACTTAAAGCCCAGCGTTGAATTCTGTTTGCGACGTGTGCTGGAACTCCTTTGGAGTTATTGCCAAATATATGCACTAGAGGCTTATGGTCTGTACGGAGTTCAAATTTCCTTCCAAAGCAGTATTTGTGATGTTTTGTAATAGTCCACACGATTGCGAGGCCTTCTTTTTCTATTTGACTATAGTTTTTTTCTGCTGGTGATAGAACTCTGGACGCACAGGCGATGAGTCTCTTGGTGTTATCTGGCATTATGTGTGCTAAATATGCTCCGATTCCTTCGTTGGATGCATCTGCGGCTACAATGAATGGTAGATCTGGATCATAATGGACAAGTTGTAACTCTGATGTTAGTAGCTGTTTAAACTTGCAAAATGCTTCTTGGCATTCTGGTGTCCAACGAAATTCTACGCCATTTTTCAGTAAAGCGTCTATCGGGGCCCTCAGTCTACGCATATCCTTTATAAACTTGCTGTGATAGTTAATAGCTCCTAATAGTGATCTTAGCTGCGGTAGTGTGGTGGGTGCTTGCATATCATGGATTGCTTTGACCTTCTCAGGATCTGGTTTAATTTCTGTGCCGTCTATTATATTTCCTAAGTATAATAGTTGATTCTTATAGAATTCGCATTTAAACAGTTTTACTCGAAATCCAAGATTTTGTAATCGAGATAGTACCTTCCTCATGATGTTGTCGTGTCCTTCTTTGGTTTCGTGATAAATAATAAAGTCGTCTATGAATATATCTGCTCCTTCTATATCTCCGAAAACTTGTTCCATGTTTTTCTGGAAGAGTTCCGGTGCTGACTTACTCCCGGGTGCTAGGCGGTTGAATTGAAATAAACCTTTATGCGTGTTGATTGTTAATAGTTAGCGAGATTCTGGGTGTACTTCTACGTTCAGGAATGCATCTGAAATGTCAATTTTTGAGATATATTTGCATTTCCGTACCTTTGCGTAAATGTCTTCTCACAGTGGTAGTGGGTGCTGACACGGCTCTAGTTGTTCGTTGAGGCCTGTGCTGTAGTCTCCGCAGATTCGTATGCTGCCGTTTTTCCTGCGGGTTACGACTATAGGTGCTGCCCATTCTGAAAAATCAATAGGTGTGATTATTTGGGCATCAACTAATCTTTGTATCTCGTTTTCGATTAACCCCATGGAGGCGAAAGGTACAGATCTCTTTGGACGGAATATGGCATTAGGTTTCAACGTGAGTTTAGGTTGAAAAGCGGTAACACACCCAGGGGTGTCGCTGAACAACTTTGAAAACTCTCTAATGAGTTGTGCTGCAAATGCTGATGGATCCACTTTGGTTATTGCGCATATGGAGTTTAGGGGTACTTCAAATAAGCCGAGTTTTTCCATAAAATCAATTCCTAACACATTCAGTTTGGGGTTGGAGAACACCTGAATTGTGCCAGTGTGCAACTTATCCTTGAATTGGACCCTGGCGTCAAATTCGCCGATGAAATGCATAGCATGGGCAGTAGCACTGTCTGCCGATATTGTAGATGGTCTTAGTGGTTGCGGGTTCAGCTTTTTATACAGCTCCTGTGATATGATAGTAACGTCGGAGCCAGAATCCAACTGAACGATCACCGGTACTTCATTGACTTGTATCTCGATGTACTTGCGCGAGGCGTCGAGTTGACTTGATGTTGCTTGACATACAACAAAGTTTGATGTGTGCTCCTGTTTTGCATTTGTTTGCTTATTTTTAGCTTTTTGTCCAGGCGTGACACAAAATCCCTCTGCATGCCCTATTTTACTGCATGTTTCACAACGGTGATTCTTGAAAGGACATTCAGATTTATAATGGAGTTGTCCGCAACCCCAACATGGTGAGCTTGGCTTCTTCTTTAGGTGTTTGGATTTGTTAGTACTTCCGACTTGTGTCCTTATTGCGGCCACCTCTGCTATCTGCAACATTGCGGAATCTTTTTTGATAGTGAGGAATCGTTTGGCCTCTGATACCAGGAGTTCTACTGAAAGTGTGTCGCTCTTCTCAGGGTCCTCTAGCAGGGTTAATAGTCGCATGCGAATTTTATTTTCAGCTTGCGGTTTTAGTCCAATTGCAAATATCAATGATTTGAATTGATTTGGAGTTATTGAGGAGACCTGAAATTCTTCACACAAGCGATTAACCCTAGCTCCGTACGTCACGAAATCTTCTTCAGATGATTTTTCTATGTTCAGACATTTATATCTTTTACTGAATAAAGACTCGGCTTCGCCGAAAATGGTCACGAGTTTTTGTACTGTTTCTAAATGATAAAGTGTTGGGCACTCTTGGCAAAATAATGCTAGCATACTTGTCGTAAGCTTCTTGACTAAGCTTTCGTAACAGTAAACGTACCTTGGTTGCATCTTCTAGGTTACGTCCGTCCTTTGTAAATACGTCTTCATGTTTTTTGTACCATTTTGCAAATGAGGAAGAAGGTTCCGGTTTGAAGACGTCGATACTGCGGCTGAACGTGTCTTGCACTACCTCTGGCGGGTTAGCTGCTTGACCCTTGTCGACGTGTCTCATGGTCTCTGCGAGTGCATCGATTTGCTTTTGCATGTGCTCTTGGAGCGCATTTTGGTTAGCTTGAGCTTGTGCCTGCTGTTGCTGCATCTGCGCCATGAGAGATTGTTGCTGCTTGAGCAGTTTTGCAAGGAGTGCGTCTGCCATGACGTTGGTGCGTCAGTCGCAATTATCCTTGTCGCCACTGTTAGGTTCTTAACTAACGTACAACTTGATTGTATTTATTACACGTTTATTCGTATCTCATTACAACAACTCTTTTGTCTGCGCGCTAACTTCTGACTCCCGCCTACGTCCTGCCAACCTCTAGACTGCATCGCCCCCCGAGTATTGGCGGCGCTGCCAACAACCTTGAATACCGTAAAATGATGTCCGCTATCTGCTTCCAATAACTGCGTATAATTTTAATGGAAGATGTACAGGTCAACAATGCAGTCTTTCAAAATCTGAATGTCACGTATATACTTGAAACGCAAGTATTCAAAAGTTACAGAAATATGTAACTGCTTTCCGTGGATGCACTGCACAAGACGTAAATCACGTAGTTACGTATTATAAATTACGTATTACACAATATAGCTTCATCAGGCTTCTCTCATGTTCGGCAATTGACATCCTGAAAGTCAGAGTACGTACTCTCCCCTACTATCTCGTCGTATGGTGTTTCAGCGCCTCTACTAGTTTACGCCCGTGAGTTCCCTTGTAACCATCTCCGATAAAAAACGATTAAAAACGGCTATATATACAGATATCTGTATCGTTTTTAATCGTATCTTATCGGTTCTATCGTTGCATATTCAGAAGAGAGATAAAACATTAATCGAATCGAATCGGTTTCTATCGTTTTCGATCCGAATAAGAAAATAACTATACAAATTTTATAGTTATGAATCGTTTTCTATATGTACAATTATTGCCCGTCTTAATCAATCGTATATACACGATATAATATATATCGTTATTTATGGTAATAATTTTGCCGCATGCATTAATACGGATATATAAGAATAAAATGATAGACATCTCATCGATATTTATACGACTTAACCGAACCGATACATCTATCGTTTCTTATCACAATTATCTGACATACAACTTATCATCTTCTTTACGACAGCAAATCGGTTCGTTTTCTATCGTATATCAATGATATAAATTGAGTCGTTTGAAAGCCCTCTACTTTGCATATGTTTTTATAAGGTTAAAACGATAGACATCTCGTCGATATTTATACAACTTAACCGAACCGACACATCTATCGTTTCTTATCAGGATTTTTCGACAGACAACTTATCATCTTCTGTACGGCAGTTAATCGGTTCGTTTTCTATCGTATATCAATGATATAAATTAAATCGTTTGAAAGCCAAGTATCCCAGAATCTCAAGCCAGAATCCCAAGTATTTTGTAACGTGAGTTTCTAATAGAATATAGTAAATAAAACTCCTTACAGAAAAGTATTACTGGTTGGTCAGTAATTTATTACTGAGTCTGGTGATTTTTTACTGGCGATTAGTATTTTATTCTTGTATTTAGTCAGTAGTTTAACTACTGGCAAATGAGTAATATCTAGTATTATTAGTAGTTCTTCCCGGATTCGAAGTACTGATACAAGTACTTCAGTATTTGCTTATATAGTAAAAAAGTACTGAAGTATTAGAAATTCTAGTAGTTGAGCTTAGACGTGAAGTACTGATAGAGTGAGTAAGTAGTTTTCCTAGGAATTCATTACTTGGTCTAGTACTTAAGTATTGGTATAGATGAGATTCAACACTGGGGCGGCAAACGCCTGAAGTACTGAATTCATATAATTCATTTAAGGAGGTTCGATAGATCTCTGGCGGGGCAGGCGGTGCGGGGGGCACGCCTATGCTTATACACGGGGACCTCGCCGTAGTACCAACCTTAGATAAATTAATTTGAGCGAACTAAATATTCTATTTACGTGTGAATTTTTATTACAAATATTAGCTTTTGTCCTTTTTTCGCATTTCAAGCAAAGCAATTAACTTTTTATTTGAATAAAAGTGCATATTCATTAATTAAAAGCATCCAGAACTCTGAAGTGAAATCTGGCAACGCTGCATATCAGTGTCGTGTAATCTTATAAGGTGGCTAAGCTGTGCTGAGATTGTATACAGTTTCTACAGCGTAAACATGAATGAGCGTCCAAGATACAAAGGAAAAATAATGACAGAAAAGCAGTATAAAAGGCGTATGAAACAAATAGAAAGTGGATTAATGAGAAAAAAGGAAAAAGTGCAAACCAAGAATCAATGTGATGACGACCAACAAGCTGAGTGCATGGTAGAAGGACGCCGCATTATAGATTTGAAGGTTATGGCGCAACATCTTTACTGTTCATTTTGTAAGGAGATTCTTTCTCTTGAAAGACATAGAGAAAGAAGCAAAGAAAGGATTGGCTTCAAATTTTACGGTTAGATGCAGAAAATGTCTTGCTACAAGTATTGTTCCTACAAGCAAAGTGCATATAGGACCTAATGGACAGCTTTTATATGATAATAATACGAAAGCTGCTCTTGGTAAGTTTATGTTGATTTTTATATTATGTTACAGCCTATACAAACATTTCATTTAATTTAACATTTATAGGTGCAATACACAATGGAAATAGGACATACAACTCTAACAAAATTCTGTGGCTCGATGAATATGCCATGCATGACTGCAAAAACTTATAAATCTTATGAAAGAGAAATTGGAACCTGTCATTGAGAGCGTAGCCAAGGAAAGTTGTCTAGAAGCTTGTAAAGAAGAAAAACGTTTAACGATGAGTCAATTAGACATACTACAAAAACGTTTGTAAGTTTATTTGGATCAATGAGAATTTAAAATCATAAGAATGGATTGTAATTCTTGATTTTTACATGATGAAATTGTACATTTTTTTAATTTTGATTAATTATTGACGATTAATGATGAGTCAATTAGACATACTACGAAAACGTTTGTAGTTTATTTGGATCAATAAGAATTTAAAATCATAAGAATGGATTCTAATCTGTGATTTTTACACGCTGAAATTGTACATTTTTTTTTAATTTGATTAATTACTAACGAACAATGATGAGTCAATTAGACATACTACAAAAGCGTTCTTAAGTTTATTTGGATCAATGAGAATTTAAAATTATAAGAATGGATACTAATCCTTGATTTTTACACGATCAAATTGTACATTTTTTTTAACTTTAATTAAATATTGATTTTTGGTAAGGAGACTGATTTTTTTGTAGTCCCAGTTGTGAAATTACGTAACTTTCAAGCTGTTTATCAAAATCTTATTTAATAATTATGTGTATATTACATATTTAAACTTTTATTTTCTAATTCATTATTTATAAAGAAAATATTGAAAGTATGAATCGGCTTTAATGAAATTTATTTTAAGTTTGGTTATTTTAGAAATTCAGTTATACTAAGTACCTTCAGTTTTTGCTCAATTTTATGAAAATAGAATCTTTCATTAACAATAAGATATTTCAAAGAAATAAAACAGATGTTGAATTAAAAGTGGTATATTTACTTTATTTCTCTTTCCTCAGACCAGATTCCATCGAACCAAATTTTCTGACTCCAGAAAGAGCTAATCCATCGTCGTTACCCATTGTCGTCGAACCCAATTTTATAGAAAGTTCAACGGCGGATGAAAATCAAGTTCAGTCATCGAATTCATCTACTACTTCTCTACCAGTCATAGATAATTGCATAACGGCACCTGTAGACTTATCAAAGAATGCGAAAACTACATTAGTTCCGCAATCCCCCTTTAACTATCGACTCAAATAATAATAATAAGAAAATAAGAATTTTAGCAAGTTACGACATGGGCTAGGCACACACGCGGGTCAGGATATCAGTATGATAGTTTGAGTGGAGTAGGGCATCTAATCGGTAGTCAATCAGGAAAAGTGATAGATTTTGCGACCAGAAATCGGAAATGTCGAATGTGTGACAAAGGTCGTGCCAAGACTGATCATGACTGTAGATTAAATTACTTTGAACAGCAAAAGCCATGGAGCCAGATGTAGCCGTAGAATTAGTTGCTCGAAGCTCAGTGTTGAAAGAAACAAATCTCGAAGTGGGAGTTTTCATTGGAGATAATGATAGCTCCAGCATCTGTGCAATAAAAAAAGCAGTAAACCATAATATTGTAAAACAGTCTGATAAAAATCATACGTCTAAAGGTGTGAAAAGTTTATTATATAAATTTGATAAAAGTAAGGATCCAGATAAAGAGTTGACTTCAGAAGCGATAAAATATCTACATAAATGCTTCACATATGCTATGTCGCAGAATCGTGGTAATGTTATAGAAATGGCAGCTGCTGTAAAAAATATTCCTTATCATGCCTTCAATATTCATGATGAATGTGGTGAGTGGTGTGGGTATGCAAAAGACAAAGAAAATTACGAACATCGCACAGTAATTGGAGGTTTAAAAAATGAGGTACTTTTTGAAGAACTTAAAACTGTTTTCCAAAAGTTAGCTGACAACGCTGAAACTTTTGTGTGTTGCGCTTCAACGCAAGCAAACGAGAGTTTAAATAATATTATTTCTAAAAAAACGCCGAAAGCTGTACCGTACGACTGCTCGGAATCATATGATTATCGAGTGGCTAGTTCCATAGCACAAAAAAATATAGGTGAAAGATATCTTCAAGACACATTACAAAAATGGAACTTGAGTCCTGGATCTCATCTATCTAAACACATCAAACAAATCACAAAATCTGCAAAAATGTGATCTAATAAAGCTAAAACACCAGCTTTCAAATTACATCGACATACTCTACAAAAAAATCAAGCTCAGTTGAAAAATCAACGTGAGGCTATGGAAGGACCAACTTACGAAAGTAATATAGGATTATTCAAGATGCCTGCGGATATTTCTACCGAGAATAGTACTATTAGCAATGAACTCGTAGACGATATTCAAGATCAGGTTGAACATTCTACAGCAATAGTTTTTTTCGATCTCGAAACCGGTGGCTTTTTTATGGATGACGATATTTTGCAAGTATCTGTAAAGTATAAAAATTCCGTTTTTAATAAATACGTTAATTCTACAAAACGTATTAATCCAAAGGCTTCTGCAGTACATGGATTATCCAATGAAGGCAGTGATTTGTATCTTCGTGGAGTAAGAGTGCAATCATCGCCTATAAGATTAGTTTTAAATGATTTGTTAACTTTTTTAACTGAGATAAACAAGCCCTGTGTATTCGTGGCACATAATTGCAACTTTGACTCTTCCCGACTTCTATTAGGAATAAAAGAAGCTTCTTTAAAAGAAGAATTCCGCAAAATAGTTGTGGGATTTAGCGATAGCTTAAGTTTATTCAGAAAGCGATTTCCTGACAGAAGAGAGAAAGGTGCTTTGAAATTAACTACGTTAGCCGAACAGTTAATGAATTTATCTACCAAAGATGCACACGATGCCATGTGTGATGTAATTTTATTAGAAAAATTAGTTTATAAGTTTCTTTCATATAATGATATAGTGCAAAGTGCAAAAACTTTTAATTCTCTTATAGAATCTATGGATAAAGACAAAAATAGTCAAATTTATCTAAAAAGTTTAAATCCTCTTGTACAAGTAGTATCTAAACCAATGTTGAAAAGAATGGCCTGTGCCGCTATTACTTACGAGGCTTTATTACGCGAATACCAAAAAAGTGAAAATGATGTGATTGATTTACTCGAGCAAAGAGTTGAAGGAAAAGCTCAAATAATAAAGAGTAAACGAGTATTAAAAAGTATTTTAGATTTTTTAAGTAACAAATAATTGTTATGAAAAGACTATATAAACTTTATTTATATGTAATTTAACTGAGAAAAAATAAAAGTTTAATTATGTTCCTATTTATTATTGTTATTGATTTAGATTATAACCAATTTATTTTCTAAAAATTATGCTGTATTTCCAACTAGAAGCCAATCTCGAGGTATTCAAATATAGCGCGTCAGTCAGACCGTTGAATATAGCGTACAGCGTTGCCATATTTCCCTCCATTGAATCAGATGTTTGTCAAAATTCGTCACAACGTAGCCTATTCATTCTATTATCTCAATAATTACATTGTAAGTGCATAATTTTCTTGTTTTAATACGTTCAATAATATTTAATTCTGAAATTACAACTTTACTTTTTCCGACTCTAACCATTTTCAACAGAAATATTCACGTCCCATTAAAAGTTTTTGCTTAGCTCCCATAAGAGTCTGTGTATAAGAACGTGATTTTTCATATCACTTTTTAGAAAAACTATATTGGCAATTGATCTGATATTTTTACACCAGGCGTTTCCCATGTTTATTAACAGTTTTAAATTATTTTCAAAACTTTCTAACCATTTTCATTTCGGTATCGAACCTCCTAAGGATCGACAGGAGTCATTTATTACTAGAATCATAAAATCCGTATTATGGCATAAATTATTTACTTACAATAATGATTTAAAAAAAAACATTTATTTAACATTTATTTAACATTAATTTAATATTTGTGTTATATTGATTAATTATTTGCAATAATGATTTTAAAAAACATTTATTTAACATTTATTCAACATTAATTTAATATTTATTTTATATTAATTATTCATTTGCAATAATAATTTGAAAAAACATGTATTTAACATTTATTAAACATTATTTGATATTTATTTTACATAAATTATTCAAACACAATGAAACACATTTACTTCGCCAGCGTATAAAAAATTTAATTTGATAAATTATTCATTTACAATAATGATTTTAAAAAACATTTATTTAACATTTATTCGGCAATAATATAATATTTATGTAATATTGATTATTTATTTGTAACAATAATTTAAAAAAACATTTATTTAACATTATTTGACATTAATTTAATATTTATTTTATATTAATTATTTATTTGCAATAATGATTTAAAGAAAACGTATATTTAACATTTATTTGACATTAATTTAATATTAATTTTACAATAATTATTTATTTACTATAATAATTTAAAAAAACATTTATTTAATATTAATATTTACTTAAAATATTATTTAACAATAACTATTTAATTATAAGAAATCATCATTTTTCTGTTATCTCGTTTTGCTCTATAAATTATGTGGCGGTAGGGGCCTATTGCACAATAATTTACAAGTTAATAATATTAGTGAAAGAGCTTTGTTTTTCACTAATATTATTAATTGGAAATTATTGTGCAATAGGCCCTTGCTGTCCGCTATGAACATACGACGGAGACCGTGCGGCGCGGCACGACAGCGCGGGCTTACGCGCCGGGAATAGTACGGCTCGCGCTCAATATGCGGCGCATCGCCGAGCCCGTAACCCGTATTCAAGATTCAACATCGATCCCTATATATAGAGAGACGTCTTCGCGAGGTGCTTCAGCGTTTGCAGGATCGTCAGTCAAAGCGTCACTCTTCGGGCCTCTGATAAGTGATGTAATCTTTTGAGGAGTATGCTTTCTTGCGGCCTCCGTTCATACCTGCATTAAAACCGATTATAAATAATATCATGTTCTGTAAAGTTTCATGACGATTTAATATGTATCCTGTAATTCAGTACCTACTTTTCACAGCAAGTAGTTTCAGTAATTTTTCACCAGTACTCAATATCCAGTAATTCAAAACTAAGCATCAGTAGTTCTGTGTAATAAATTACTCCCAGTAATCCAGTACTGCCCAGTATTTCTGAAGTACCGGCCAAAATATTACTGCCAGTATTTACAATAATTTATTACTGAGTACTTTTAGTGCTTTTTTTCTGTAAGGGACGATTCACTAACCATATTAAAAACGATAGAAACTGATGTGCAGCTGATAAGACATTTACGATAGGATCCCAAGTATTTTGTAACGTGAGTTTCTGATAGAGTACCGTAAATAAACGATCCTCTAAGCATATTAAAAACGATAAAAACTGATGTATAGCTGATAAGACATTTACGATAGAATCCCAAGTATTTTGTAACGTGAATTTCTGATAGAGTACCGTAAATAAACGATTCACAAACCGTATTAAAAACGATAAGAAATTTTTTATCGTTTTCTATCGGAGATGGTTACAAGGGTTGGAACTACGTAGCCAAAATTTAATATGGCGTTGTCACTCAGTGAGCTGAGTCATCGCATCGCCATAACAACGTATCGCGTAATCGCGATGTGCACAGATGTGCGATGTGTGTCGTGTGTCGTCCTGAAACGTTGTTAACGCAACGATTTGCCTTTGGTGCATTTGATTTCATTGGAGTCGCAACGAACGAAGAAGATTGGTAAGTTTGTCACAATAATACGTGATTAGTAGATGCGTACTTTAAAAAGGAACGAAATCGATTGAGAATCCGTATTGGAGGTTACATAATGATATTGAATATAACATTTTTTTCACGAGTTATTGCCGTTATTTGTATTTTATTCAATTTTCGTGTTTCAGAATATTCTGAGTTCACAATCTTGCACGGATGTGCAATGAATATTTTGCATCAATAACCTTACCGTTACTCATGTTTTCTTTATCTCTCCAACAGGTATGCTCTGTCTGCGACGACAGAAATGTAGCCGCATCGTGTCAAGGTAATCATTTGAAAGGAATTCGAGGACGGGAAGACCCGCACGGGGGGTGCGACCTACGCAACCCACGGGCATAACGACCCCGCGGACCCGAGTTGAGACATCGCGGGCGCACACACACACATACGGTGAATATGGCTCTAGGAAGGAATTCCCCGGGGAAAATGTCCCCCGGAAAAAATCTCCCCGAAAAATCCCCCTGAAAAAAAATCTCCCCATCCAAAAATCTCTCCGGAAAAATTCCCCCGGAAAAAATCTCCTCATCCAAAATCTTTTGAAAAAATTCACCAGCCAGAATATTTTCTCCAGTGATGTCTACTGTATTTGAAATTGTGTGTGTCATTATTTGTATATGTTATTATTCGGAGCCGCTAACTGATTGCTCTGTCTTGTGTTTACAAGTGCTATTCGTCGCCAATAATATCATTTCGAACCATTACAGTGCGAATACGTGGTATTGACAGCAATTGTAATCAGTCTGTTTCAAGTGCTGGTTGTGATTATTTCGTGCACTATGCCGCTTAAATTTTTGAAGAGTAATAAGGGCAAGAAAATGTTAACAGTTGATGGTCACTTATACTATAAGCATGGAGAGGGATCAAATGGCAAAGTGATTTGGCGGTGTGTTCAATATAAAATGGATGTCGGGGGATTTGCCATACGTCGTCGGAGTTACGAGATGGTAAGTCAATTTATGTAATTATGCGCTACTTGCTCAGTATCGAAATTTTTGCATTAATTCCTTTTGTATCTTGTTTGCCTATAGGCATTATTTTGCATCAAACTGAGCACACAACTCACACTCCTAACGCTGCAGCAGTTGATGCAAAGCGAATTGTTGCGAAATTACAAAAGAAGGCGTTGACAAACAAGGAAGCATTGTCGTCGTTAGTGGCGTCCGTTGCTGGGTAAAGTGTCGTCACCCGTTGCTTCACAATTACCGAGTGCTGAGTCATTGGGTCGGACTGTCAGAGGAATTCGTCAAAGGAACAATCCTATACCACCTAATCCAAAGAAGGACACATTGTATATAATACCAGATCAATTTCAAAAGACATTGAAAAACGTGAAATTCTTGTTGTTCGATTCTGAAGATATTAATAACAGACTACTTGTATTTGCTACGGAGGATAATCTACAGGTGCTGCAAAGATGTGACATGTGGTACTGTGATGGTACTTTTAAAGTAGTGCCAGAATTATTTGATCAACTCTACACCATACATGGGGAGGTGAATGGCAAAGTTGTGCCTCTTGTATATGCGTTATGTCCCAACCGACGCAAGAGAACGTATCAAAATCTGTTGCGGGTTCTGAAGGACGCATGCCCTGGGTTGGCCCCAAAATATGTAATGTCGGATTTTGAGACGGCATTTTTGAAGACCCTTGCAATTCAATTTCCCGAGTGTATTATAAAGGATGTTTCTTCCATTTCGGACAAGCACTTTGGCAAAATATACAGAACCATGATCTTGCGCAATTGTACTGCGAGAGCAGCCGATTTGCTCGTAATTTGCGACAGTTATCCGCATTGGCATTCGTTCCTCCCGACGATGTAATTTACGCGTATGATGCTTTTGCTAAAATCAAAATTCTTCAACGATAATGAGAATGATCTGAAAGGTTTCCTTGATTATTTTGAGCACACTTGGGTTGGCGTGTTGAATCGTCGTAGTGAACGACGCGGTGCCATGTTTGACATTAATTTGTGGAACCACTACTCTTTGGTGATGATGGCTACTGCTCGTACCAACAATGCAGTGGAAGGTTGGCACTGTGCACTAAATCGGAGAGCAAATGGATCGCACCTTATGTTGTGGGCATTCATTGAATTGATTCAAGCAGAGCAGGGTCTGGTGGAAGCTCACATTGCGCGCGCGAATGCTCACGCTCCTGCGAATCAAAAACAAAGACACTACAAAGACAACGATGCGCGGTTGAAGAGTCTTGTTGCAGTCTACAGCCAACAGGATGTATTGAAATATTTGAAAAATGTTGCTGCCAACTTGTCATTATAAATAACTATTATAAGTTATCTGTTATTATTATTTAGGACCTTTATTAATTTATTTGCGCTTTATTGGATTTAAAATTTTTGCAGAATTTGCTGCCAATCTGTCGTTGTGATTAACTAATATGCGTTAAATGTTATTATTTATGATGACTTTATTCATTTATTTGTACTTTGTTTCTTTTGCTACACTATTGTGAATTTTTTCTCTGGTAGGAGGCTGCAATATTTTAAGCATTTAAATAGAATTACTGTATTTTCAAGAATCAAATATATACATTGATTGATACAATATATGTATACATCTCCACTTCCAAAAAAGTAACCTAACCCTATCCGATTGTTGTGTGGGTGGAAAAGTGCGTGCGTGGATGCAGTAGGTTCCGCCCCCCTGCGGGGGGCTCCATTTCCAAAAAAACTAACCTAACCCAACCCGATTGTTGTGTAGGTGGAAAAGTGCGTGCGTGGATGCAGTACCCAGTGAGAAATGAAAAATCGAAAACACGTCGATTGATATCGAAATGTCGAAATCAATATAAAATCGATCCTCAAATCAATTTCGATATTCAGGTGTCCGCGGTTTGGAGATTCATCGATATCGATCGATATCGATCGACATCGAAACGATATTATTCGATGTCGAAAAAAGTTAAAAAAAATTTTATTTTGATTTTTAGTGTCTATAGGAATTATATTATAATATCAAATATACTATGACACTGTGTGTGTACAGCCGCGTGTCTGCCTGAAAAAACCCGCTCTCTCATGCGGTCACCCCCATCCAAGTGTGGTACCATGCCAACGTCGCTTAACCTTTTGGATGAATGGACTAGTGGTGATCCTCTGACTCTGATACTTCCTTCTTGCTTATACTTATATATTACACATCTTTATAGTGTTCCACAACTTTTTAATAATATATATAAATGGAAAATATTAAAAACAATTTTAATGTACGAGTAAAATAAATATTGATAATATTAATTAATTAATATTAATATTAATATTAATATAAATTTGTATATTAAATACAAAATAATATAATATTAATATATTAATGTTAATAATGATAACTAAAGGCGTTGCCCGGACACGCAAGTGAGGAATGATTAGTGACGGGCAATTCGAATGAACTTATTTAAAAAAAAAACACGAAATTGGCTTTACTTTTTTATATCATCGCATAATTGGACAACACTCATAAGCTTATTAAGTAGAAGAAAAGAATTAAGGGATTGCAAAAGGTTAACTCGTTGCACTGATTAATTCAAAATTTATAAACATCAAGCAGCACTATTCCATGTATAGATAAACTTTTGTAATATGTATTAGGCTGGGTTGGGAAGTAACTCGTTACTTGTAACGAAGTTACAGTTATAGTTACTTTTTTTTTTGGTAACTATAACTTAACTTCGTATCCTTTTTTTCCATCTACTTTAACTTAACTTAGTAACATTTTTTTATAATTAGTAACTAATTTAATAGTTACTCTAATAGTTACTTTATATTTTTCTGCTTTAATCAACAATAAGAGAAGTCTCAAGTCCGCACAAAAAAATTGTATGAATTCTTAAAATCGAATAATTGCCACGTAAACTTTTATTAAAATTTTATTAATTTTTAAAAAATTTAATTATATCTACTCTTTTATATTATACAGGGTGTTTCCCGGGTAAAAGAACAAACTTAAAATATGCAGTATATAGGATCTTAAACAAGAAATTTTTCCTCTACAGGTATGCTCGCAAACGCTTCGTTCAAGAGATATTAACTTCTGACGTTACAAAATTAGGAATAAATAATTTCAAAATATATAGGTTTATCCTCTTTACTGCTAAACAGTAATCGAAATTTAAAAAATTATCCTCTTTACTATGCTTACAGTAATTAAATTAAAATAATTGATTATCCTTTTTACTGTTTTACAGTAACCAAAATTTAAGTATTAAATATTTTTTCAGAATGATAGCTTCTAGCCCAGAGACAAGCGTTGTACCTATCAATAAAAGAAACAAGTGGCTAATTGACATTGTGCGTTTGTTATTCCTTTGCACGCTTGCACTATCTTCCGTTTTTGTTGTGGTTAAAGGTCATTTCATACATTTTCATACAGGCATTTTATAGATATACTTTTTGCTTGAGACATTTCATTCAAAAATCTATTGGTGTTAAATCATTTTGAACAAGATATTTATTACTTAATTTTGATTACTATAAAGCAGTAAAGAGGATAATTATTTTAATTTTGATTACTGTTAAGGCAGTAAAAAGAATAATTATTATAATTTTGATTAATGCTTAACAATAAAAAAGATTCGAAGATAATAATTATAATTTTGATTACTGTTGAGGATAAACCTACATTATTTTGAAATTATTATTTATAATAGTCCTGCAACTTCAAAAGTAATAAATATCTCTTGAACGAAGTGTTTGCGAGCATACCTCCAGAAGAAAGCTTTTTCTTGTTTTGAGATCCTGAACTCATATGTCAAGTTTGGCCGTTTAACCGGAAACATCCTGTATAATGTGACATAATTAAGTATGTAGTACATAATAAATTATTAATTAAGTAAGTTTGAAATATAATGATTCTTATATTTAAAATGATGGTACACATTTTAACATTGCAAAAAAGTACTGAAAAGTAACGACTCGTTTACTTTTGAGTTATTGTAAACTGTAACATATGTTACTTTTCAAAGTCGGTAACTTGTAACTGTAACTATAGTTCACTTTTTTAGTGAAAAAAACTGTAACTGTAACTAGATACCTTCTACAAAGTAACTTTCCCAACCCTGGTATTTTGTTGTTTATGTAATTTAAACACAATAATTTTCAGTTTTCTTCGATTTAGGAAACCAATTTTAGTTCTTTTATCTCATAAGT
>JASTWQ010000882.1:0-59104 GCA_035220615.1 Leptothorax acervorum
TCTACAATAAGTTCTCGGTTCGTTCGAGGTTTTAAACAATAGTTCTGTGCCCCCTGATGATAGTTCCGTATAGTTCTGACGGTAGGCTACCTCTAAATAATTATTAACAATTATTATCAGCATATCACGCGTACTACAGTGATATGCTACGTTTCTACAATAAGTTCTCGGTTTGTTCGAGGTTTTAAACAATAGTTCTATGCCCCCTGATGATAGTTCCGTATAGTTCTGACGGTAGGTTACCTCTAAATAATTATTAACAATTATTATCAGCATATCACGCATACTACAGTGATATGCTACGTTTCTACAATAAGTTCTCGGTTCGTTCGAGGTTTTAAACAATAGTTCTGTGCCCCCTGATGATAGTTCCGTATAGTTCTGACGGTAGGCTACCTCTAAATAATTATTAACAATTATTATCAGCATATCACGCGTACTACAGTGATATGCTACGTTTCTACAATAAGTTCTCGGTTTGTTC
Organism: Leptothorax acervorum; assembly: GCA_035220615.1. NCBI lineage: Eukaryota > Metazoa > Arthropoda > Insecta > Hymenoptera > Formicidae > Leptothorax > Leptothorax acervorum. The sequence continues at coordinate 485 of JASTWQ010000882.1, forward strand.
GAGGTTTTAAACAATAGTTCTATGCCCCCTGATGATAGTTCCGTATAGTTCTGACGTAGGCTACCTCTAAATAATTATTAACAATTATTATCAGCATATCACGCGTACTACAGTGATATGCTACGTTTCTACAATAAGTTCTCGGTTTGTTCGAGGTTTTAAACAATAGTTCTATGCTCCGTGATGATAGTTCCGTATAGTTCTGACCGTAGGCTACCTCTAAATAATTATTAACAATTATTATCAGCATATCACGCGTACTACAGTGATATGCTACGTTTCTACAATAAGTTCTCGGTTTGTTCGAAGGTTTTAAACAATAGTTCTATGCTCCGTGATGATAGTTCCGTATAGTTCTGACGGTAGGTTACCTCTAAATAATTATTAACAATTATTATCAGCATATCACGCGTACTACAGTGATATGCTACGTTTCTACAATAAGTTCTCGGTTCTTTCGAGGTTTTAAACAATAGTTCTATGCCCCCTGATGATAGTTCCGTATAGTTCTGACGTAGGCTACCTCTAAATAATTATTAACAATTATTATCGGCATATCACGCGTACTACAGTGATATGCTACGTTTCTACAATAAGTTCTCGGTTCTGTTCGAGGTTTTAAACAATAGTTCTATGCCCCCTGATGATAGTTCCGTATAGTTCTGACCGTAGGCTACCTCTAAATAATTATTAACAATTATTATCAGCATATCACGCGTACTACAGTGATATGCTACGTTTCTACAATAAGTTCTCGGTTTGTTCGAGGTTTTAAACAATAGTTCTATGCCCCCTGATGATAGTTCCGTATAGTTCTGACGGTAGGCTTACCTCTAAATAATTATTAACAATTATTATCAGCATATCACGCGTACTACAGTGATATGCTACGTTTCTACAATAAGTTCTCGGTTTGTTCGAGGTTTTAAACAATAGTTCTATGCCCCCTGATGATAGTTCCGTATAGTTCTGACGGTAGGCTACCTCTAAATAATTATTAACAATTATTATCAGCATATCACGCGTACTACAGTGATATGCTACGTTTCTACAATAAGTTCTCGGTTTGTTCGAGGTTTTAAACAATAGTTCTATGCCCCCTGATGATAGTTCCGTATAGTTCTGACGGTAGGCTACCTCTAAATAATTATTAACAATTATTATCAGCATATCACGCGTACTACAGTGATATGCTACGTTTCTACAATAAGTTCTCGGTTCGTTCGAGGTTTTAAACAATAGTTCTATGCCCCCTGATGATAGTTCCGTATAGTTCTGACGGTAGGCTACCTCTAAATAATTATTAACAATTATTATCAGCATATCACGCGTACTACAGTGATATGCTACGTTTCTACAATAAGTTCTCGGTTTGTTCGAGGTTTTAAACAATAGTTCTATGCCCCCTGATGATAGTTCCGTATAGTTCTGACGGTAGGTTACCTCTAAATAATTATTAACAATTATTATCAGCATATCACTCATACTACAGTGATATGCTACGTTTCTACAATAAGTTCTCGGTTTGTTCGAGGTTTTAAACAATAGTTCTATGCTCCGTGATGATAGTTCCGTATAGTTCTGACTGTAGGTTACCTCTAAATAATTATCAACAATTATTATCAGCATATCACGCGTACTACAGCAATATGCTGCGTTTCTACAATAAGTTCTCGGTTTGTTCGAAGTTTTAAACAATAGTTCTATGCCCCCTGATGATAGTTCCGTATAGTTCTGACGGTAGGTTACCTCTAAATAATTATTAACAATTATTATCAGCATATCACTCATACTACAGTGATATGCTACGTTTCTACAATAAGTTCTCGGTTTGTTCGAGGTTTTAAACAATAGTTCTATGCCCCCTGATGATAGTTCCGTATAGTTCTGACGGTAGGCTACCTCTAAATAATTATTAACAATTATTATCAGCATATCACGCGTACTACAGTGATATGCTACGTTTCTACAATAAGTTCTCGGTTCGTTCGAGGTTTTAAACAATAGTTCTATGCCCCCTGATGATAGTTCCGTATAGTTCTGACGGTAGGCTACCTCTAAATAATTATTAACAATTATTATCAGCATATCACGCGTACTACAGTGATATGCTGCGTTTCTACAATAAGTTCTCGGTTTGTTCGAAGTTTTAAACAATAGTTCTATGCCCCCTGATGATAGTTCCGTATAGTTCTGACGGTAGGTTACCTCTAAATAATTATTAACAATTATTATCAGCATATCACTCATACTACAGTGATATGCTACGTTTCTACAATAAGTTCTCGGTTTGTTCGAGGTTTTAAACAATAGTTCTATGCCCCCTGATGATAGTTCCGTATAGTTCTGACCGTAGGCTACCTCTAAATAATTATTAACAATTATTATCAGCATATCACGCGTACTACAGTGATATGCTACGTTTCTACAATAAGTTCTCGGTTCTTTCGAGGTTTTAAACAATAGTTCTATGCCCCCTGATGATAGTTCCGTATAGTTCTGACGGTAGGCTACCTCTAAATAATTATTAACAATTATTATCGGCATATCACTCATACTACAGTGATATGCTACGTTTCTACAATAAGTTCTCGGTTCGTTCGAGGTTTTAAACAATAGTTCTAGTGCCCCTTGATGATAGTTCCGTATAGTTCTGACCGTAGGCTACCTCTAAATAATTATTAACAAATATTATCAGCATATCACGCGTACTACAGTAATATGCTACGTTTCTACAATAAGTTCTCGGTTCTTTCGAGGTTTTAAACAATAGTTCTATGCTCCGTGATGATAGTTCCGTATAGTTCTGACGGTAGGTTACCTCTAAATAATTATTAACAATTATTATCAGCATATCACGCGTACTACAGTAATATGCTACGTTTCTACAATAAGTTCTCGGTTCTTTCGAGGTTTTAAACAATAGTTCTATGCCCCCTGATGATAGTTCCGTATAGTTCTGACCGTAGGCTACCTCTAAATAATTATTAACAATTATTATCGGCATATCACGCGTACTACAGTGATATGCTACGTTTCTACAATAAGTTCTCGGTTCGTTCGAGGTTTTAAACAATAGTTCTATGCCCCTGATGATAGTTCCGTATAGTTCTGACGGTAGGCTACCTCTAAATAATTATTAACAATTATTATCAGCATATCACGCGTACTACAGTGATATGCTACGTTTCTACAATAAGTTCTCGGTTCTTTCGAGGTTTTAAACAATAGTTCTATGCTCCGTGATGATAGTTCCGTATAGTTCTGACGGTAGGTTACCTCTAAATAATTATTAACAATTATTATCAGCATATCACGCGTACTACAGTAATATGCTACGTTTCTACAATAAGTTCTCGGTTTGTTCGAGGTTTTAAACAATAGTTCTATGCCCCCTGATGATAGTTCCGTATAGTTCTGACGGTAGGCTACCTCTAAATAATTATTAACAATTATTATCAGCATATCACGCGTACTACAGTGATATGCTACGTTTCTACAATAAGTTCTCGGTTTGTTCGAGGTTTTAAACAATAGTTCTATGCCCCCTGATGATAGTTCCGTATAGTTCTGACGGTAGGCTACCTCTAAATAATTATTAACAATTATTATCAGCATATCACGCGTACTACAGTGATATGCTACGTTTCTACAATAAGTTCTCGGTTCGTTCGAGGTTTTAAACAATAGTTCTGTGCCCCCTGATGATAGTTCCGTATAGTTCTGACGGTAGGCTACCTCTAAATAATTATTAACAATTATTATCAGCATATCACGCGTACTACAGTGATATGCTACGTTTCTACAATAAGTTCTCGGTTAGTTCGAGGTTTTAAACAATAGTTCTATGCCCCCTGATGATAGTTCCGTATAGTTCTGACGGTAGGCTACCTCTAAATAATTATTAACAATTATTATCAGCATATCACGCGTACTACAGTGATATGCTACGTTTCTACAATAAGTTCTCGGTTTGTTCGAGGTTTTAAACAATAGTTCTATGCCCCCTGATGATAGTTCCGTATAGTTCTGACGGTAGGTTACCTCTAAATAATTATTAACAATTATTATCAGCATATCACGCGTACTACAGTGATATGCTACGTTTCTACAATAAGTTCTCGGTTTGTTCGAGGTTTTAAACAATAGTTCTATGCCCCCTGATGATAGTTCCGTATAGTTCTGACGGTAGGCTACCTCTAAATAATTATTAACAATTATTATCAGCATATCACGCGTACTACAGTGATATGCTACGTTTCTACAATAAGTTCTCGGTTCTGTTCGAGGTTTTAAACAATAGTTCTATGCCCCCTGATGATAGTTCCGTATAGTTCTGACGGTAGGCTACCTCTAAATAATTATTAACAATTATTATCGGCATATCACTCATACTACAGTGATATGCTACGTTTCTACAATAAGTTCTCGGTTCGTTCGAGGTTTTAAACAATAGTTCTATGCCCCCTGATGATAGTTCCGTATAGTTCTGACGGTAGGCTACCTCTAAATAATTATTAACAATTATTATCAGCATATCACGCGTACTACAGTGATATGCTACGTTTCTACAATAAGTTCTCGGTTTGTTCGAAGTTTTAAACAATAGTTCTATGCCCCCTGATGATAGTTCCGTATAGTTCTGACGGTAGGTTACCTCTAAATAATTATTAACAATTATTATCAGCATATCACGCGTACTACAGTGATATGCTACGTTTCTACAATAAGTTCTCGGTTCGTTCGAGGTTTTAAACAATAGTTCTATGCCCCCTGATGATAGTTCCGTATAGTTCTGACCGGTAGGCTACCTCTAAATAATTATTAACAATTATTATCAGCATATCACGCGTACTACAGTGATATGCTACGTTTCTACAATAAGTTCTCGGTTTGTTCGAAGTTTTAAACAATAGTTCTATGCCCCCTGATGATAGTTCCGTATAGTTCTGACGGTAGGTTACCTCTAAATAATTATTAACAATTATTATCAGCATATCACTCATACTACAGTGATATGCTACGTTTCTACAATAAGTTCTCGGTTCGTTCGAGGTTTTAAACAATAGTTCTATGCCCCCTGATGATAGTTCCGTATAGTTCTGACGGTAGGCTACCTCTAAATAATTATTAACAATTATTATCAGCATATCACGCGTACTACAGTGATATGCTACGTTTCTACAATAAGTTCTCGGTTTGTTCGAGGTTTTAAACAATAGTTCTATGCCCCCTGATGATAGTTCCGTATAGTTCTGACGGTAGGTTACCTCTAAATAATTATTAACAATTATTATCAGCATATCACTCGTACTACAGTGATATGCTACGTTTCTACAATAAGTTCTCGGTTTGTTCGAGGTTTTAAACAATAGTTCTATGCCCCCTGATGATAGTTCCGTATAGTTCTGACGGTAGGCTACCTCTAAATAATTATTAACAATTATTATCAGCATATCACGCGTACTACAGTGATATGCTACGTTTCTACAATAAGTTCTCGGTTCTTTCGAGGTTTTAAACAATAGTTCTATGCTCCCTGATGATAGTTCCGTATAGTTCTGACGGTAGGCTACCTCTAAATAATTATTAACAATTATTATCAGCATATCACGCGTACTACAGTGATATGCTACGTTTCTACAATAAGTTCTCGGTTCTTTCGAGGTTTCAAGTATTTTTATTTGAAAGAGAGTTCAAGAAATTGTCAATCGTAGTTATTGTACATAGAGTTTAAATTTTTCCCCACTCTCTGTCGAATCCAGAACCACAAACGCGGACGTGGTGGAAATGCGGTTCTTTTTTTCTATTTTTTTTTTAATTTTATATTTTTTTTGTTTTTTTATATTTTTTATATATTTTTTACTTTTTTTTTTACATTTTTGTGTTTATGGATTTAACCGTTTTCACGAATCTTTGTTTACTTAAACTGACGAGTGTTTAGTTAGTTTGCATGTCGCTGCATATCGCGTACATAATATGAGGCGTTATCATTGTTGTGGGATTCACTGACTTACGAGTTGGTGACAGGTCGTCATAACAATACCAGTTAACCCCTGCTGGTGCATAAGCGACATAGTGCTCCTTTCCCTCATTATAGTCTACAACACCTATTAGTATATAGGATTTTTGTCCTATCGTTACGGTTTTTGCAATAGAACCTAACGTGTGGACAATGGTCAGGTTCTTGTTTTTGTAACGATTATCGGTCACAATACTCGTGTCAATGATCAAGTGGGAGCCGTGATCTGCATGACTTTCAACTGGTTTTTTGCACCTGCAACAAGATCTACCTACACGTAAATTATCGTCAATCGCCGCTTGCATTTGATGGAATCCACCATACAAAACTATGTCAATATTGACATCAAGTAAAACGTACGTATTGCCATTGGTATATCCACAGGAACACTCAACCTTGTACGAGTAACTAGGTTTTGATTTTAGAATTATCTGGGCGAGATGGGCAGCATTACAGTGTACATCGAGTGACTTGATCTTCCTGGTGTAGTTTTTGATTTTAAACATCGAAATTTCTTTTAAGATCTCTGCTCTCAGCTTGTAATGCTTTGCTGTTAATTTCTTAGCACCGATTACATTGTAACACAATTGTATGATGGGACAATTAATCGAAGTTGTTTTTTCTCGATACAGGCGGCTACCAAAAATTCCGCTGACCACGACATGAAATATCGAATCGAAAGCACATGTGTTTCGCATGTTCAAATTATAGGCACCCATATTCACAGGAGTCGAGATATTTCCATTTTTAAGAATGGGGATGCGTCCGATCTTGGAGTCTTTAATAAAATCCCATTCGGGACAATTGTCCAAGTACGTCGGTTTCAACCGTTTCGGTTTCGGCGGTTCATCATTCTCTATGGTTTTTACGTTTTTGTTGAAACCACCCCATGTTTCACATACGTTCCAGTCGTCATCAGCTGGAATATTTTTGTCCATAGTGAGGAGAGGAGGACAGACATACGAGACAGCAGCCGAGACAGCCGAGACAGCAGATCGTATGTCTGTCCTTCGCTCCTCACTTGAAGCTTGCCGACGCGCCGTGCATACCCGGACGGAGGAGCTTGCATTCGTGTGCGTCGCTATGCCTTGCGCAGCCTTGCCGGCGCATCCCCTCCACATGCTGGCCGTAGTCACGTCTGCCGCGCGGCGGCACTGAGGTCAAGCAAGCTTCTTCCGCTTCTCTGGTGTTCCTCAAGCTAGAGCACTCGCAACTATATGACCGCGCAAAGCGTATCCATTCGACCAAGTTGAACAAGCCTCTCACACTATTTTATTTTTTCTTATATTTTGTCTTACTATTTTCTTCCTTTTACTATTCTCTTACCATTTACTATTTACTTACTATTTTTTTACTATTAAAGTATCATATACTTACGTTGTATACTTTGTATATTTACTTTGTAGTACTTATCCGCTTCATTCGAACGTCACGCATAGACAGTTGTGGGCTTAAAAAAGATAAACGCCAAAATGAAAGGCAAGAGAGGTTACAATAAAGATATTTTGCAACAAATTTTATCAAAATCAGAATGTTGCCTCCTTACCGATACAGGCCGCGTGCTTCCACCTTCCCACAAGGTTTATGAAATAATTTTAAAATTGATGCTCGATGAGGGTTCTAAGATAACGCCAAAACACGTTCACACCATTATCAATAATGACCGTAACGGTTTCGAACAGTTTGTTTTAAAAACGTTCAATATCACAGAAGTCGAATTGAGCACATGCATTAACAGAGATTTCTCGATGAATGTAAGTCGATCTGTAAATGAACCCAGTACCGATACTTCGACCACATCCATAACGATTGATATCAATATTGTGATATCTGCGGAAAAATGGCATGGTATACGGCCGGAGGAGAAATGTTATGGTAAGCGCAATTATTGGAAATTGCGCGCAGGATGGTCAGATGTAATTGCTGAAGCAATCTGGGTGCAGCACCAGATCGACTGTGTGTTTTGTTTCAAAAACCACAGCGTTTATCGTAGTGCCATCAGACGTCAATTTTTAACGTTTTTCGGTCACTGCGTCGAATGTAAAGCCACAATCAATGGTAGCTTGCTAAAAGAGCCAGCAAAAACGGTTGATGTAGTGCTGACATGTCGCATCGAGGGTATTAACTCTCGCATGCACTCAAAAAAGAAACAAAGGCACTTGAAAGGAGAAAGGCGTCGCAAAATGGCCGATGCTATGATCGATGGAAGGAAAGACGCGGTGATTTTACGACGCGAAGAGGCTGGTCGGTTGAAGAAATTTGGAGGAAAAAATCCTCCGATTTTGCCAAGTACCGCAGTCTTGCGCAAAGCCAAAGAACAGCGCCTCTTGACAAAGCATGACTTGAAATTCTCAAATCCTGCATTAAATTTGTACAACAGCTCCCAAAACGGTAAGTATGCTGGGTATATCCACTTTATAGGATTGCTGAAATTCAATTGCATTTACTGGACGCCAGAACAAGCACAAATCTATTCAGCCCGCTGCCGTAATAACAGAAACGCAACGCTTGCTCTTGATGCCACGGGTGGCATTGTCAAACGTGAAAAATCACACGAATCGCACGTTTTTCTGTACCAATGCGTGCTTATAACGAGCCAAGGCAGCGTGCCTACATTTCAGATGGTGTCGGCGCTGATCATCGAGCGCTGAATATAGCTCATTTTTTACGTTTGATTCTCGCCGCGAATTTACCGATTCCACCAATTGTAGTTATGGACTTTGGATGGGCGCTTCTCATAGCGGTAGCCGAAATATTTGGTAGGTGTTTGAGTCTTGGCGATTACCTAAAGAAGTGCTACGATGCGGTCTTACGCAAATCGGTTACGTTGCCATCGACGTACATATATCCGATGTGAGTCATGTTATAGCTATTTTACAAAAAGGTTAAAAAAAGACGCCAAGCACGCGTGGTGTACCTTGAAAAAATTGAAGTAGTTATTTTTGTACCTCGAAAAAATTCAAGTAATATCTTTATCTTGAAAAAATCGAAGTAATATATTTATTACAAAAAAAAAGAAATGATATCTTTAAATTATGCGCCAATTAAATATATATTATATCGACAAATAACTATCGTTTTTTTAAAAAATGTATTCCCATTAAAGTGAAAAAATTAATATAAAATGTGAAAAATTTTAGTGAAAAAAACTTGGCGCTGCTAAACATAATAATATATATTAATAAAACAATTTTTATAAATGGAAGAAGTACTTTAAATTAGTGTGAAAGTCTCTACATTCACATTGTAATTATTAATTTAATATTTTAAATTAGTTATTTATTGCTTTCAAATATTTTAAAATTTTGCAGTGCCAAGTTTTTTTCACTAAAATTTTTCACATTTTATATTAATTTTTTCACTTTAATAGGAATACATTTTTTAAAAGAACGATAGTTATTTGTCGATATAATATATATTTAATTGGCGCATAATTTAAAGATATCATTTCTTTTTTTTTGTAATAAATTTATTACTTCGATTTTTTCAAGATAAAGATATTACTTGGATTTTTTCGAGGTACAAAGATAATTACTTCAATTTTTTCAAGGTACACCACGCGTGCTTGGCGTCTTTTTTTAACCTTTTTGTAAAAGTTAATTTTGTACGGATATCACTCCTTTTTGTTACAGATACATCAAATGTCATGATGTCTATCGACATCGACATTTATATCTGACAAAATCAAATGTAAATATTTTTTGTATTATAACACAAGAATTATATCTGAGTTTGATATCCTTAAATGTGCAGTGTAGTTTGTATAAATTTATAAATTATTTAAAAAATTAAGACACAAAATATGAATATATTAGGCAAAGTCAAGTTTGTCGAGAGCACATTATGCAGTGTTTGCTTTAAATAAATTTTGTCGAAAGAAAAACAGATTTGATACAGAATTTGGCATGTACGATGCTATTAGCAGAATGTTATAGTAGATAATATATGTATAGTAAAGTTTGTTAACAAAATAAGGCAATTAATAATTTATAATACAAACTACACTGCACATTTAATTAAGGATGTCACTGTCAGATATAATTTTTGTGTTATAATACAAAAAGAATTTAGATTTAATTTTATCAGATATATTCGATAGTTATTATTAGAGAAAAGAGAGAGAGAGAGAGAGAGAGAGAGAGAGAGAGAGAGAGAGAGAGAGAGAGAGAGAGAACGCGAGCGTGGAACGCGAGCGGGGAACGCGAGCGGGGATCGCGAGCGGGGAACGCGAGCGTGGATCGTGAGCGGGGAACGCGAGCGTGGAACGCGAGCGTGACCGCGAGAAAGAGCAACACGTACGATAGATATAACCTCGCCATCCTCGCTCAGGGTGTATCCCAGGAACCAGCCATCCACAAGGCGCGAACTCTGTCACTCTAGCACTCATGTACTCCGTTCGGAGTGTTCGGACGCGACGACGCGAACGGAATATTTCTCGACGACGCGGACGTCTGAAGCGGCCTATAACATGTACGAGTTCGATTCGCGAGCCGGACTCAAACGTTTTTCACCACACACACACTCCCGAATAGTCCCGAAATTTGGCTCGTTGGACGCCGAGCCCGTCTCGTAACATCTCACCCACGAACGAGCAGAAACCGAGCCGAGCCGGACTCGCGACGTGTATGGGTCGCTTTATGGTTATGTTTACATGTGTCACATCACATGTGATCAAACTAACGCCAGCGCCGCATCGCATAACGGCAAGGACATGAACTGGACAAAATCTCAGACACTACAGTGCTGCGCCGCGCGCCGTGGCGAGACTGCGAAAGTTACGATCTGGGACGATGACGATGACGTTTCTGAATTGAAAATTTCACACTTTATCCTATTCATCGTAATATCTCCGCTCGTAGGGCACGTAGCGAAAAAATAAAAACACTTTTATTATATAAATTTGGTCCAAGCTTTACGATAAGCCTAGTTAGAACATGATCCGTACACTGGTTATCGAGATCTAAAAATCTCGGTTACTCGCAACTCGTCGCGTCGCGTATATAGAGCCACGGCTGTCTCGCTCCGCGCGTACTTGGCTCATGTTATAGCTATGGTATCACGCTGGAACTGCCTCAAAGGGAAAGAAAAAATCCTTGTGCGACGATTCTATTTGAGGTGTATCGCACAAATGTACCAAATTACGACTATGGACGAATTATCGTACTTCGTCAAGTCTGTTCTTTCCCTCGCCCTGAGTCATTACATCGGCCACACCCCGTCCAACAATATTCTGCTTTCCGAAGAACGAATTAGATTTATAAATGACAAAATAAAAGGCGTGCCAATCAACAGGGAAGAAGTCGACGATGATGATGCCGATAAATCTTTTGAGAAGAGAAATATAGAAAAAGAGGAGCATCCTGATAAAAACAAAGGCTTTAATTTGGATTGGAAAACCTGGAGCGACGATCAATATAATGCGGCGAGAGAAATAGCGAATAATTCATCGGTCGGTGATACGATAAACGCCTGCTACAATGAGGAGTTCGCTAAGAGGCTCAAGAGATACTTACTACCTTATGTGGCGTTATAGACGGGAGTGATGTTGCCCATTTTCGAGAAAGGTTCAACAATAGCAACATCGGCTCCCGTAGAATCAGAGTTTTGCGACGTCAAAAAGCGCGCGTTCAAGGGCAAACTGCCTATGAGAGTGGACAAGTTCATTCTCAAACATCTCGATCATATCCATAATAAACTCAAGCTGCTTTCAAATGAATCGGATATTCAATCGGCTGATGAGAGGAAACAGCTGCCGGAGATCACGGATAGCCTGAGCTCCCAGTATACTCTGCAGCCAGCAGTATCATTTAAAAGCGAAATATCGTTTACTATCGAAGGTAAAAACGCGTGCAGCACTCCCAATAAAACTGTGCAAAAAGATACGTTGAGCAGTGGTGTCGTTGATCTGTCGCAGTTATCGGAAACAATTCCTTCGACAACAGCCAGCGACAAAATGATTCTATCCCATCAAAGTGATATCGAAAATTGTCTTGACTACGATAAAAAATCAATAACGAAAGAGACAACAATCATTGTCCAAGAGTCGCCAAGCGTATCACCCATAGTAAATAAAATATCTATTGAGAGAATCCACAACGCTATGGACAAAAATATTCCAGCTGATGACGACTGGAACGTATGTGAAACATGGGGTGGTTTCAACAAAAACGTAAAAACCATAGAAAACGATGAACCGCCGAAACCGAAACGGTTGAAACCGACGTACTTGGACAATTGTCCCGAATGGGATTTTATTAAAGACTCCAAGATCGGACGCATCCCCATTCTTAAAAATGGAAATATCTCGACTCCTGTGAATATGGGTGCCTATAATTTGAACATGCGAAACACATGTGCTTTCGATTCGATATTTCATGTCGTGGTCAGCGGAATTTTTGGTGGCCGCCTGTATTGAGAAAAAACAACTTCGACTAATTGTCCCATCATACAATTGTGTTATAATGTAATCGGTGCTAAGAAATTAACAGCGAAGCATTACAAGCTGAGAGCAGAGATCTTAAAAGAAATTTCGCTGTTCAAAATCAAAAACTACACCAGGAAGATCAAGTCACTCGATGTACACTGTAATGCTGCCCATCTCGCCCAGATAATTCTAAAATCGGAACCTAGTTACTCGTACAAGGTTGAGTGTTCCTGTGGATATACCAATGGCAATACGTACGTTTTACTTGATGTCAATATTGACATAGTTTTGTATGGTGGATTCCATCAAATGCAAGCGGCGATTGACGATAATTTACGTGTAGGTAGATCTTGTTGCAGGTGCAAAAAACCAGTTGAAAGTCATGCAGATCACGGCTCCCACTTGATCATTGACACGAGTATTGTGACCGATAATCGTTACAAAAACAAGAACCTGACCATTGTCCACACGTTAGGTTCTATTGCAAAAACCGTAACGATAGGACAAAAATCTTATATACTAATAGGTGTTGTAGACTATAATGAGGAAAAGGAGCACTATGTCGCTTATGCACCAGCAGGGGTATACTGGTATTGCTATGACGACCTGTCACCAACTCGTAAGTCAGTGAATCCCACAACAATGATAACGCCTCATATTATGTACGCGATATGCAGCGACATGCAAACTAACTAAACACTCGTCAGTTTAAGTAAACAAAGATTCGTGAAAACGGTTAAATCCATAAACACAAAAATGTAAAAAAAAAAGTAAAAAATATATAAAAAATATAAAAAAACAAAAAAAATATAAAATTAGAAAAAAAAATAGAAAAAAGGAACCGCATTTCCACCACGTCCGCGTTTGTGGTTCTGGATTCGACAGAGAGTGGGGCAAAATTTAAACTCTATGTACAATAACTACGATTGACAATTTCTTGAACTCTCTTTCAAATAAAAATACTTGAAACCTCGAAAGAACCGAGAACTTATAGTAGAAGCTTAGCATATCACTGTAACACGCGTGATATGCTGATAATAATTGTTAATAATTATTTAGAGGTAGCCTACCGTCAGAACTATACGGAACTATCATCAGGGAGCATAGAACTATTGTTTAAAACCTCGAAAGAACCGAGAACTTATTGTAGAAACGTAGCATATTACTGTAGTACGCGTGATATGCTGATAATAATTGTTAATAATTATTTAGAGGTAACCTACCGTCAGAACTATACGGAACTATCATCAGGGGGCATAGAACTATTGTTTAAAACCTCGAACAAATCGAGAACTTATTGAAGAAACGTAACATATCACTGTAGTACGCGTGATATGCTGATAACAATTGTTTATAATTAGTTAGAGGTAGCCGGTGGTCAGAACTATACGGAACTATTATCAGGGGGCATAGAACTATTGTTTAAAACCCCGAACAAACCGAGAACTTATTGTAGAAACGTAACATATCACTGTAGTACGCGCGATATGCTGATAATATTTGTTAATAATTATTTAGAGGTAGCCGGTGGTCAAAACTATACGGAACTATTCATCAGGGGAGTATAGAACTATTGTTTATAAATGGAAGAAGTACTTTAAATTAGTGTGAAAGTCTCTACATTCACATTGTAATTATTAATTTAATATTTTAAATTAGTTATTTATTGCTTTCAAATATTTTAAAATTTTGCAGTGCCAAGTTTTTTTCACTAAAATTTTTCACATTTTATATTGGAAAACTATAGAACTCGTCAAAAACTATAAAATTCATTGTAGTAAATTTCGAAAAAATGATATGATATGCTGACTTCGCGGGAAGTTGGCATATCACTTCTCAATTTCTGTTTATTTATGTTAAATAACCAGAACTATTGTTAAAATTTATCAGAAACTATAGAACTCGGTTGTATGCAAAGAGAACTTCACTTTTTTTTTGATATGCTGACAATTGATATGCTAACTTCATACACATTCCGCAAGATGAGTGCGGCGATTGCTCACGATTGACCAAAAACGAAGAGCTCACGCCTCAGCAGTTGTGGCCGCAAAATTAATGGAAATAGGGTTCCAACTCGTTTCACATCCCCCCTATTCTCCTGACTTGGCTCCCTCGGACTATTATTTGTTCCCCAATATGAAGAAATGGCTGGCGGGAAAAATATTTTATTCAATCGAAGAGGCGATTGCAGAAACGAATGGCTATTTTACAGACTTGGACAAATCCTATTATTCGGAAAGGATCAACAAACTAGAGCAGCGTTGGACGAAGTGTATAAGCCTAAAAGGAGACTATGTTGAAAAATAAAAAAGGTTTATCCCAAAAAATTAAGTAGTTTTCATTTTTGCACGGACTTTTCAAACGACCCTCGTATATAACCTCGTTGTTTATTGAATATAAATATAAATATGTGCGCGCGCGTGTGTATGTGTGTGTGTATACAGCTGATATATATGATACCCTAAAGATATATATATTCATATGCAATCATATATGAATTTATATCTAGTCATGTTTGAATTTATATTATAGTCAATAATATCCAGATAGGATTACGCACAATTATATATGGATATACAGGGTGTTTCCGGACCTTTGCGACAAACTTAAAGAGGTGATAGATCTCGATAAATGGAACAACTTTTGTTACGCAACCCGTGTCCGGCAATGCCTCCTTAAGGCGCTAGACCGATGAATGCTATTTGATTTCTAATATGGTTAGATTAAAATTTTAAAAAATTGTACGTTTTTCTAATTATATTTTGTGTATTTTATTAAAATAAATGTTCGAAATGGCGACCTGCAACCTCAATACAAGCATTGCATCTACGGTGCATTGACTGACGCACCCTCTGAAAAATTCCAGGATTATTGCGTATCGTACCAAATGCGTTTATAATCCTGTCAATAAGCTCATTTCGGGTATTAACAGGGGTTGTATAACACTAAACTTTTGATATGCCCTTACAAGAAAAAATCAAGGCACGCAACCGTAAATGTTCAACGCAGCCTAGCGCCTTAAGAAGGCATCGCCGGACACGGGTTGCTTAACAAAAGTTGTTCCATTTATTGAGATCTATCACCTCCTTATATGTATAAATTCACATAGAGTCAGGTGCGAGTTTATATTAGCCAGTCATGATTAGATAGAATCATACATAGATTTAAATATAGTCATATATGAATTCATATACAGTCAGGTATGAGTCAGGCTTGATTAGGTCTAATCTAATTATATATGAATCTGTATCTACTCATACGAATTAGAATATATTAGTCATATCAGCATAGAAATGGTCAGATCTAAATACGCACAATTATATATGGATATCTATATATCCAGTTATATATAAATTCACATATAGTCAGGTGCGAGTTCATATTAGCCAGTCATGATTAGATAGAATCATACATAGATTTAAATATAGTCAGATATGAATTCATATACAGTCAGGCATGAGTCAGGTTTGATTAGGTCTAATCATATATGAATCTGTACCTACTCATACGAATTAGAATATATTAGTCATATCAGCATAGAAATGGTCAGATCTAATCATGTATGGATTCATATATAATCATACAAGGAGCAAGATGTAAATATACATGATCATAAATATACCCATATATATTCATTTATGATTCAATACATAATCATATACAATTATATACGATTAGTCAAAATTATTTTTTCTCGGGCGTGCAATGTAAATGGCACATCCAAGAACTATTACAATCATGTGAGAATTTTTATCAGATATACCTGATATCCCAGAATACTTAAAATGAGTACGGTCAGTCCAATATGTATAAAAAGAGATAAACTGTATACTGACTCTATGATAGTAACAAATCTAATATAACATACACAAACATATTATTTTGTTACTTTTGCTCACCCGAAGATAAATAATAAATAATACCAGGCGTCTAATAAACGTATGCTCACTGCATCGTTTCCGTGTGTCTGCGAATACTGTAAGCGATATTCGCATAAAATTTATCTTTCGTAGTCGTCGTCATCATCAGTTTGTCGTTTTTGAAGACTAACGCAGTTTCCAACCGATATCTGAATCCAATATTATCAAAAAATTGTTAGAAATAACGCTTCTCAGAATAAAAGTAATTTTGCAACAATAAACTATCCTATTATTGACGTTGAACTCACATCTTTGCGGAATCCATGTACTTAAACCATAATCGTTCATTAGACTCACCTCAAAGCCGCGAACAACCCGCAGCAGTATTCGACCAGAGTTAGATACAGAACATCGAATACAACTAGTAACACTGTGTAAGAAACATCGCATATGGCGCTGTGTATAAAAATTGGGACGTAATATGTGTCTAGATCAACCATGTAATTGACACGATGAGGCAGTCCGATTTGTACTTTACTTGATATCTCATTTGTCTTCTTGGATTCCGTGTAGAAAATTCTTGCCAGTAATGTCGTAAGCATATAGAGGATGCTGTGGCCTAGTAAGAAACTTAATTCGCAGAAAATTTCCATTATTTAGAATTATTGTCGTCAAAAAATTACGTAATATTCTGATATTTTAAAAAGCGTCAAATGTCTTCAAACATATTTAAAGATACTGTAATATACAAAGTGGGTACGAAATCGATAAGTACAAGCGAGAACAAGGTAATTCGTCCTTATGCCAGAATAAGTCAAAATTGTAGAATAATTTTTTTTCGTACGATGCTTCTTTTTCGAAATAAACGATTTTGAAAATCTTTAAAATACACGTGTACTTGACTATATTTCAACAAATTAATTTTGTTATACACTATTATTTCTGTTCGTGTTTTTGTTTCTAACGTGGAAATTTTCAGATCGACCGCAATGCGAATTATGTATACATTAAAAATTCCATCTCTTGTATATTATACTCCCAATTGCGGTATTTTGCCATCGCAAAAACTTGGCAAAAACTGATAGCTAAGCAAGATAATACGACTGATAGAAAACAAATCACATGACATTGCCGATGTCTACAAACATAAATAGCAGTCTGTAGCAAGATCCGTTAGTTGAGGCATAGTCAAATACACGTGTATGTACTTGATAGGTTTTCAAAATTGTTTATTTCGAAAACAAAGCTTTAAAGTTATTCTACAAAAAAAGTTATTTTACAATTTTGACTTATTTTGGCACGAGGAATCACCTTGTTCTCGGTTGTACGTACTACAATTTCGCATCCACCCTATATATAATGTATTTCAAAACCGCTTAGGTAATAAAATTTTTATATTAATGTGTTTGGAATTTTGTTACTGTTACTGTACTATATTATTTCTAAACCGATTATACTATTAAAGTCACCCGTATAAGCGTAGCCTAACTGTCGCCCATATTGCGCGTGCGAAATGTGTATCTTAGTTTCATCGTCCGATTTTGGAGAGAGACAGTATTCTTGTATTTTTATAAAAAGCACTTTTATCTATTACTCGACAAAGATTTAAATAAAATAAGGTTAATTTTTATTTTTTAAAGTTATTGTTACTGCTTTTATCGTTAGTTAATCTTTTACGTTAGTATAAACGATACATTTTTATTACGCACCTGTGGTAATGTATATATCGCGCAAAACGTTTTACTTATAGTCACTATCGCAAAACAAAGCACCGGCAGGGCATCGATCACTTCGAAGGAGTCGTGCTTGACTTTAATTACACACAACATCTGCATTTTCCGTCAATTACATTGCAGATATGTCATACAACATATAATTGTTTTAATTAAACCGCTCCACACTGGGCCAGAAGAGCAGTAAAAGTGGCAAAAAAAGTCAATAATTAAATTTATGGAAATATTTAATAATAATGTACTTATAGGTTTTCGGTGTCGCCGATTCCATTTATTTAACATGACATGAAGAGTTTACAAAAACAAAGATAGAAAAAGAGAGGGAAAGAGAGAAATAAGGTATTTATTGTAAACATAAATAACAAATAATATGTATTTTTGGGTAAATATATAGAGAAAAGTCCCTGATTATAAAATACCACATTTATTTTGTGTAATTGCCGGAAGTCTATGGGCAGAATTGAAAAATATAATGTTATTTTGAAAAGAATTTAATAAACTTCAAAATACTGAAATGTAAAATTTAATATTATTGGAATTAATTTAATAAATTTATCATAGATTGGCAATACATTCCTAACAATTCATTTAATGTTTACATGTTATTGCATGTTCTTGTAGCCCTTGTCGAGACGTTTTTAAAACACTCTTTCGTTCAGTCGATTTAAACTATGATTTTATAGTTTTAAAGAATTATGATTTTATTAAAAGTTTGAAGCAATCAAATTTTCAGAAAAGTACTGGTTTTTTATAAAACCACAATTAAAATTTACAAAAACCTTACTTAAAAAAAACGTCGGTTAAAATTGCCAATGACTCCTCATAGTTTTCAAGTGTGCAAGTAGAAACTTGCACATTGCTTCCTTATAGTTGTTAAATGTGCAAGTAGAAACTTGCACATTGCTTCCTCGTAGTTTTTAAGTGTGCAAGTAAAAACTTGCACATTGCTTCCTCATAGTTTTAAAGTGTGCAAGTAGAAACTTGCACATTGCTTTCTCCATAGTTTTTAAGTGCGCAAGTGGAAACTTGCACATTGCTTCCTCACAGTTTTTAAGTGTGCAAATAAAAACTTGCGCATTGCTTTGTCATAGTTTTTAAGTGAGCAAGTAGAAACTTGTACATTGCTTTCTCATAGTTTTTAAGTGAGCAAGTAGAAACTTGCATATTACTTTCTCATAGTTTTTAAGTGTGCAAGTAGAAACTTGCACATTGCTTTCTCATAGTTTTTAAGTGCGCAAGTGGAAACTTGCACATTGCTTCCTCACAGTTTTTAAGTGTGCAAATAAAAACTTGCGTATTGCTTTGTCATAGTTTTTAAGTGAGCAAGTAGAAACTTGTACATTGCTTTCTCATAGTTTTTAAGTGAGCAAGTAGAAACTTGCATATTGCTTTCTCATAATTTTTAAGTGTGCAAGTAGAAACTTGCACATTGCTTCCTCATAGTTTTAACGTGTGCAAGTAGAAACTTGCACATTGCATTCTCATAGTTTTTAAGTGTGCAAGTGGAAACTTGCACATTGCTTCCTCACAGTTTTTAAGTGTGCAAATAAAAACTTGCGCATTGCTTTGTCATAGTTTTTAAGTGAGCAAGTAAAAACTTGTACATTGCTTTCTCATAGTTTTTAAGTTATATATTGCCGTCAACGTTATATATTGCCAGTCACGGTCGATTTAAATTACTTTAATTAATAAATAATATGTATTTTTTGGTAAATATATAGAGAAAAGTCCTCGATTATAAGACACCACATTTATTTTGTGTAATTGCCGGAAGTGTATGGGCAGAATTGAAAAATATAATGTCATTTTGAGAGAAATTTAATAAACTCAAGATACTGAAATGTAAAATTTAATATTAATGAAATTTAATTTCATAAATTTATTCTAGGTTGGCAATACAATCATAACAACTCACTTAGTGTTTACACGTTATTGCATATTCTTGTAACCCTTGTCGAAACATTTTCAAAACACTCTTTCGTTCAATCGATTTAAACTATGATTTGAGAGTTTTAAAGAATTATGATTTTATTAAGAGTTTTTGAAGCAACCAATTTTCAGAAAAATACTGGTTTTTTATAAAACCATAATTAAGCAATGTGAGGAAGTAACCCAGACAGCACACGATATCCTATGGACATTCGTTTTATGTCCATTTCTTGTCCCGATGTCCATGGACCTTATAAAGATATCCATAGGATATACATTTGTGGACACTGAAGGAATATCCCAAAATGGACCACTTTGTATGTCCTTATGCTATCCTTATTTGTACTCGCTCCGCCAACGCCATCTGCATGCCATCTTCACGCTCTTTGGCGAGCCATCTTGTCTCGTTCTCCGTGCAAGACGGACGTTTCTCTGTGACTCTCTTCCCACACAGAACAAAATATCTAATAGACATCCAATGGATGTCTACATATCCATATGATGTCCATGTCTACTATGGATATCTAATAGATATCTAATAGATGTACAAAATATCCATATCTCACAAATAACTAGCAGAGATATCCATTAGATATCCATGTGTTATCCACATATCCATGTCTAAAAAATATCTATCAAAGATATCCATTAGATATCCATGTGTTATCCACATATCCATGTCTAAAAAATATCTATCAAAGATATCCATTAGATATCCATATGTTATCCACATATCCGTGTCCACAAAGTATCTATTAAAGATATCCATTAGATATCTGCATGTTATCCACATATCCATGTCCACAATATATCTATCAAAGATATCCATTAGATATCTACGTGTTATCCACAAATCCATGTCCACGAAATGCCTATAAAAGATATCTATTAGATATCCATGTGTTATCCACATATCCATGTCCACAAAATATCTATCAAAGATATCCATTAGATATCCATGTGTTATCCACATATCCATGTGTACAAAATATCTATCAAAGATATCCACTAGATATCCATATGTTATCCACATATCTATGTCCACAAAATATCTATCAAAGATGTCCATTAGATATCCATGTGTTATCCATCCACATAGCAAAGAAGATCTGCGGGATATACTGAATTTATCCCGCACATCTCAAATATATCTTAATATCCATAAAATATTATTAGTATATCATTACATATACATATATACTAAAACACTTTTGTACAGAATATATTGTCACGCTATTTTCTCAAATAGCGGATCAAAAGGGAGAGCGGGATGTTAGGCCTCTCTAAAACGGGTTCCCTCGTACCCGGAAGGCGTTCGATCGGTCGCAAAAAATTTTGTTGGGCGCCAGACACGTACAGCGACGCGTCACCGAACCGCGAAACAATTACCGATACACGCAAAAATCGAAAAAATCGAGGATACCTTCGGCACGAGGGGCTGGCTAGCTCAACCTAACGGTGGAGGGGCAGGGTAGATGCCGGGCAGCGCTCAGGAATGCGGGGGACGGGTGAATAAGTCACGCGAAAATCGTTAATGTAATGAATAATAACTACCTTTATTCCGATCGCAGTCAGCTAATATTACAAAGTTTGTCCCGTCGGTTGACAAAGACGGTGCGAATCATAACATTCCTTTTCTCGGTCGACGGAGAAATATTTATTGACGGTGACTCTCAAAAATTGCGAAGTGACTTAGAAGTGCGTCGGAACAACGGTGACGACAGCGAGTAATATAAAACGACAGCACGTACAAAATTGAATCAACGAAATAATGCCGCGACGATCGCAGGCCGCAAAATACACGCGATAAATTAATATAATTCCGCTCGCAAAAATACAAAACGACAGCTACAACATACCGAATAATACGACTCGCGAGGAATACACCATACGCAATAATATATCGCGATCAGCACGATACACGCTAATTAAGCCGCTCGCGAAATATAATCGATAACGGCGGCGTGGCTCTACGCCGCTCGCGAAACGTGATACGACATCGAGTACAAAAAAAGGAGGTATGCGGCGTCCCGTGCCCCGCTGGGCGCGCGCGAGATACTTTCCGCACCCGCGAAAGGATTCTGTCGCCCGAAGGAAAATCTGGCCGTTGCGGTCACCACGCGACGCGGATTACACGCCGTTCGCACGTTACGCGCCGTTCGCGGCGTGCGACCCGAAAAATATTCGGCCGTTTGTCGGACACGACAGATACCCGGTTTTCACGCGAGGCGAAACAGCGAGAACATTCGGTCGCGCGTGCGAGCTGATTATGGCGGCACTCGCAAAACACTTTCCTCGCGCCGCGTGGTCACTCGCGTTTCGCGTACCCGGTATCCGGGGCTCTTCGACGCCGTCGACCGCGAATCTCCGGGGCTCGCTCCGATACCAGCCACGACAACCACTCTCGGGGTCCCTCGCGCTTGATGTCGACTGCCAATCGAGACGAAAACGCCGGGTCTCTGCCACGGCTTACGAAAACGCGAAATTCTGGCACGTCGACAGCAGAGCGGGAGCGCGACCCTTCGCGGTCCGTTCGTGGCTTTACAATTCAATTACGGGCGACCTCACCGGTGTGCTGCACCTCGGGCCTCGTCCTCGTCAGCTCGGCTCCCTCGTCCTCGGGTCAGCGGCAGCTCTCGCAGGCCGGGGTCCTCCACGGGCACACACGCACGCACGACAACGTTTTCCAAAAGCGCGACAACGGCAACACAGAAAAGATATCAACGACTTGTTGATTCGGCGGCCGGCGCGGAAGAGACAGCGCGGCGCCGCGCTCGATCGTGAGTCGATGCCTCACCCCACGCAGGGGTTGCGCGACCGTTATGCGCGTCGTCCGGCTGTCATCGACGTCGCGCGTGATCGTTCGATCTTCGCGGCGCAACGCCGTACATCGCAGGGGTGCCTTGCCTCGCCCGTCCGCTCCTCCGAATCTCCACCGGGTGGGCCACAATCCTCTGCCAATATATTTTCCTCGACATCGGTGGGACGCCGTTCACACAAAAAAATAGAAAATAAACGCGAGTAAATGATCAATCCCAACGACCACGTTAACGCCCCTTGGAGACTCCGACGTCCCGCACGTCCCCGGTCCGTCGTTGGGCGCGAACCCCGCGCCTTGTGACGGCGGCGGGGACGCTGCCACGCGCGGCGATGCCGCAACGTCACAATATATAGGATATCTTGTTGAGATAAATGAGATATATGGGGGATTTTCAAAAAAACATCTACTTATATGATATTCTCACGATAATGAAAGGAATTGAATAATGTAAAAAAACAGACAAATTTATTTTAAAAAATTTGATTGCATTTTGTGGGCAAACAATTTTAAAAAATCGCAAATGTAAAAATTAATATTATTATTCGATTTCTTATATAAAAAATTTAGATCAAAAGCACCTTAAATTTTTTAAATAAAACACTATAGAAGAATAAATAAAAAATAGTTTTTTTGCATATTCTTGTAGCCCTTGTCGAGACGTTCTGAAAACACTATAATAAAGCTCTCTTTCGTTAAGAATTTTCTGAGATATTCTAAATTTTGTCATTATATTTTTAATATAAAATATGAAATATTTTGTAAAGTATTTACTTTACAAAATATTTCGATGACTTTACCTTAATACTTTTATACGTAGAATAATGAAAGAAATCGAATAATGTAAACAAAAACAAAAAAATTAATTTTAAAAAATTTGATTGCATTTTGTGTACAAACTTTATTTTAAAAAATTACAAATTTAAAAATTAAATTATTATTTGATTTCTTTGATTATTTAGCTATGTATAAAAGCACTAAGGTAGTCATCGAAAAGTGAATACTTTACAAGATATTTTATAATTTATATTAAAAATATTATGACAAAATTTGAAATATCTCAGTAAATTCTTAACAAAAGATAACTTTATTATAGTGTTTTAAAAACGTCGTGACAAGGGCTATAAGAATATACAATAAAAATAGGGGCTTTTATATAAAAAATTTAGATCAAAAGCACCTTAAATTTTTAAATAAAACACTACAGGGGGATAAATAAAAAATAGTTTTTTTGCATATTCTTGTAGCCCTTGTCGAGACGTTTCCAAAACACTATAATAAAGATCTCTTTCGTTAAGAATTTCCAGAGATATTTTATATTTTGTCATTACATTTTTAATATAAAATATGAAATATGTCTTAATGTATTTATTTTTCGATGACTTTACCTTAATACTTTTATGCGTAGAATAATGAAAGGAATCGAATAGTGTAAAAAAACAGACAAATTAATTTTAAAAAATTTGATTGCATTTTGTGTACAAACATTATTTGGAAAAATTACAAATGCAAAATTAATATTATTATTTGATTTCTTTGATTATTTAGCTATGTATAAAAGCACTAAGGTAAAGTCATCGAAAAGTGAATACTTTACAAGATATTTCATATTTTATATTAAAAATATTATGATAAAATTTTAAATATCTCAGTAAATTCTTAACAAAAGATAACTTTATTATAGTGTTATGAAAACATCGTAACAAGTGCTACAAGAATATACAATAAAAATAGGAACTTTTATATAAAAAGTTTAGATCAAAAGCACCTTAAATTTTTTAAATAAAACACCATAGGGGGTTAAATAAAAAATAGTCTTTTTGCATATTCTTGTAGCCCTTGTCGAGACGTTTTCAGAACACTATAATAAAGCTCTCTTTTGTTAAGAATTTCCTGAGATATTTTAAATTTTGTCATTACATTTTTAATATAAAATATGAAATATTTCGTAAAGTATTTACTTTTTGATGACTTTACCTTAATACTTTTATGCGTAGAATAATGAAAGGAATCGAATAATGTAAAAAAACAAACAAATTAATTTTAAAAAATTTTATTGCATTTTGTGTATAAACTTTATTTTGAAAAATTACAAATGTAAAAATTAATATTATTATTCGATTTTTTTGATTATTCTATGTATAAAAGTATTAAGGTAAAGTTATCAAAAAGTGAATACTTTACGAGATATTATATATAGTATATTAAAAATATCATGACAAAATTTTAAATATCTCTGAAAATTCTTAACAAAAGAGAACTTTATTATAGTTTTTTGAGAACGTTTTGACAAGGGCTACAAGAATATGCAATAAAAAATAGGGGTTTCTATATAAAAAATTTAAGGTGCTTTTGATCAAGAGCATCTTAAACTTTTTAAATAAAACCCTATAGGGGATTAAATAAAAAATAGTTTTATTGCATATTCTTGTAACCCTTGTCGAGACGTTTTTAAAACACTATAATGCAACTCTCTTTTGTTAAGAATTTCCTGAGATATTTTTAGAAAGATGCACTGTAGCGCATCTTTCCGTGGTAGCTTGTAATGACATCGATAGGTGGCGCATAATGGTGTGATTAACTCGTAAGTAAATTTCAGTTGAAAGCGAATATAAGCAGGTCCAGGCGAAGCAAAATCATGGCATCCGCAAGACATATCTTTGTCAGCATCATTGCTGCGATGATATAAACCATAGACCTAGGATAAGATAGACGGAGCGTAAGCGTGCGGGGAGGTGATAGCGCGGGAGGGGAAATAGAGGGTACTCTCGGCAAAGTTCGGTTAGACTCGGAAACATTCGGACGCTCGACCGACTCGACAGCACACGGATGTGCCTTCGCGCTTTGGTGTGCGTTGGCAGCATGTGGAGGGGATGCGCTGGCATGCGTTGTTTGTCCGATTACACATTTGACACATTTCTCCGGACGGTGGATACCATAACCTAGAAAACAGACTATATCAAAACTATCTTGAATTGATTTTGAGTAATATAAGATCTCATAATGGATTTAACAACAATCCGACAGTTCTACAATCTAAATCTGTGTATACAAAATTAATTGTGCACACGGAATTACAAGACAAATTACTGGCAATTGTATACCATTACAAGATATTACAATATTGCAGGCGTCATCTGAAAAGCCGATTAATGTTATAAATGCAACGACAAACATTAAGCTTAATTCAAAAACACAATGGCTTGATGAGTCTGAACATAATACTGATCGTGATTATTTCTTACAACCACAATTCCCATCTTGTATTACAGAATATAAAATGGAAGCTTTAACTTTCATAGCGGGATATGTATTAAAAAGATTTACAACAACATTACATTGCACTGTATGTCTCGACACTTTAATAGGAAAACCTACAGATATACACGTTAATTTAATAAATATAAAGAATAAAGGTGGATTAATATATCCTTTACGAGATCTTGTATATGTTTGCAGAGTAACAGAAGAAGTATTTAATAATTATATTTACACAAATAAAACTTAACACTTTAATGTAGATCATTTAACATGCAGAGCAATGCAAAAGTTTACAGTATAGTAGTTTACAGTATATTTGCGGAACTACAGGAAAACATCAATTATTAATGTTATTTTAGCAACCATATAGCTATATTGGGTGCAATGTTTTATTTCTTATTTAATAAATTATTACAGAATGAAATATTAAACGTGCACCATTGTATAGTATAAAATTTTAATATATTGCATAGTATACAATGTTATTTATTGTAAAATGAACTACATTAAAGTGTTCTAAAGTTTTATTTGTGTAAATATGATTATTAAATAATTCTTCTGTTACTCTGCAAACATATACAAGATCTTGTGAAGGATATGTTAATCCACCTTTATTCTTTATATTTATTAAATTAACGTGTATATCTTTAGATTTTCCTATTAAAGTGACGAGACATACCGTGCAATGTAATGTTGTTGTAAGTCTTTTTAATACATATCCCTCTATGAAAGTTAAAGCTTCCATTTTACATTCTGTAATACAAGATGGGAATTGTGGTTGTAAGAAATAATCACGATCAGTATTATGTTCAGACTCATCAAGCCATTGTGTTTTTGAATTAAACTTAACGTTCGTCGTTGCATTTATAACATTAATCGGCTTTTCAGATGACGCCTGCAATATTGTAATATCTTTTGTAATGGTATACAATTGCTAGTAATTTGTCTTGTAATTCCGTGTGCACAATTAATTTTGTATACACAGATTTGAATTGTACGTAGAACTGTCGGATTGTTGTTAAATCCATTATGAGATCTTATATTACTCAAAATCAATTCAAGATAGTTTTGACATAATCTGTATTCTAGGTTATGGTATCCACCGTCCGGAGAAATGTGTCAAATGTGTAATCGGACAAACAACGCATGCCAGCGTATCCCCTCCACATGCTGCCAACGCACACCAAAGAGCGAAGGCACATCCGTGTGCTGTCGAGTCGGTCAAGCGTCCGAATGTTTCCGAGTCTACCCGAACTTTGCCGAGAGTACCCTCTATTTCCCCTCCCGCGCTATCCTAACCCCCCTTGTCCATAGTAGCAGCTTACGCTCCGTCTATCTTATCCTAGGTCTATGATATAAACATATAAGACTATATTTTGTTTTTAAAAATTTATAACCAACTTATCCTATTTATTATATAGGATAATAGACATATATAAGACAGCCAGTGGATATCCACGCAGATATCTAATCGATATTCACACAGAACATAATATCTAATAAATATCTAATGGATATATTCATTGGATATCCATGATATCTACGAGATATCCATTAGATATCCATTAGATATCCAAATGTCCGCAATTTGAGGTCTAATAGATATCCATTGGATATCCATAAAAATATCCATTGGACATCCATACGATATCCAGTGGATATTTATATAGTTATCTGTATAAATATCCACTGAATATGGTATGGATATCCATTGGATATTTTTATGGATATCCAGTGGCTATCTATTAGATCTCAAATTGCGGACATTTGGATGTCTAATGGATATCTAATGGATATCTCGTATATATCATGGATATTCATTGAAGATATTCATTAGATATCTATTAGATATTATGTTCTGTGTGGGTTGTGATAGTGAAACATATATAGATCGACAGGACAGCGTTAGAACGGTATATCTCAGACGGTGCATCTCGCGACTTTATCAGTGGCAGCCTACGGACCATACTCTCATCCTCCGGACAACGAACCGCGGATCGTGGCCACCAGCCGGCTCACTGCCGGCACGCGACAGGTACATTGCGCAGCTTGCGTGACCTTTCGAGGTGACCGCCTCATTTCGGTGTGCTCGCCGCCTGTCCTCTCTCCGGGCACCAGATTAAAGTGCGCCGTGACAAAACAGATACAGTAAATATATTTTAATATTATTTAACCGTGCAAGACGGACGTTTCTCTGTGACTCTCTTGTGATAGTGAAACATATAAATCGACAGGACAGCGTTAGAACAGTATATCTTAGACGGTGCATCTCGCGATTTCATCAGTGGCAGCCTACGGACCATACTCTCATCCTCCGGACCACGGACCGCGGATCGTGGCCACCGGCCAGCTCACTGCCAGCACGCAACAGGTACATTGCGCAGCTCGCGTGACCTTTCGAGGTGACCGCCTCATTTCAGTGCGCTCGCCGCCTGCCCTCTCGCCGGGCACCAGATTAAAGTGCGCCGTGACAAAACAGATACAGTAAGTATAATTCAATCTGGTTACACCTCGCAATGGTGACTTATTAGCAGCAACGCAAGATTTTATCACCGATGCTTATCTTTTGACTCAAAAAGACACGTTTTTCCAGATAGAGCAAGTTAGATTAGCTCTTTGTCTCTTAGCCGGCCCAGACGCTTCCATAGTCATAACTCTTCCTCCGCCTGCAATCGTAAAACCGGCGAGGTTGTGGACTGGCAAACAAATATTTAGCTTAATTATGCGACCAAATATGGAATGCCCTGTCAAAACAAATCTAAAGACAAAAGGCAAGATTTATACCACTGGAGAGGAATTGTGTGTTAATGACTCTTGTAAGTTGCAGCTGTACATTATAATCTTATTATTTACGTTTGTTAAATGATCAAATTGAATTCACAGATGTCATTATTCGCAACTCCGAGCTTCTAGCGAGAACAATGGATAAATCTGTATTTGGCTCAAGATCGAGCAAAATATATTTTACGTTCTCCTGCGTGATTAAGGTGAAGATGTTGCAATTGCAGTTATGTGGCGTTTAACCAGAATAACAAATCATTTTAATTTTGACAAAGGAATTTCTCTCGGTATCGGTGATCTTATACCAGGTCAAGGCCTTTTTCGAGCCAAGGAAGAAGTGTGAAACACTCAGTACGAATGATTCCAAGTTTAAATTCGACAGACTGCTTTAAACAAATAACTTTTTTCTTAGTTACTCCGCATGTAACGAATACATTCAACTAATGGAAAAGAGTCGTCTCGTTTGTCAACCTGGATGTTCAGGAAAACAAACACTAGAAACGAGAATATTGAACGAGCTTTCAGTGATTCGTGACAACGTTGGTAAAGCAAGCTTAAAGGAACTACATCCTACTAATACTTCTTTAACTATGGTACTCTGTGGAAGTAAGAGTAGTTTCATTAACATCTCTCAAATGATCGATAAGTTCAACTAAGCATATGAATACATTACTGATATTAATTGTTCTGGTACTACCCTTACAAAAAAGTATTACTGGCTGGTTAGTAATAAATACTTATTTTGTGTATTAATAATACTAAAATTAAGTATTTATTAGTACTTGAATCACTGTGGTCCAAGTATTGCACAGTATTTTATTACTGGTCAGTAATTTATAAAAGTAGTATTTAATACAGGACGAGTATTGAATACTTAGTATTAAATTACTGATGAGGAAGCATTTAATACTAGGTGATAAATACTTGTGTAATAAATACTTGGGTTGAATTACTGATGAGTATTTCAATGTTAGTACTGAAGCACTGGACCGAGAATTCCATGTGTAATAAATCACTGGCCAGTATTTTAATGTTAATACTCAAGTACTGAACTGAATATTTCATGTGAAATTAATCACTGGCCAGTACTACAATTTGTATAGAAGCATTATAATAGGTAATTCCTGATAATATTAAGGAAGAAAGATAAAAGTAAGGCACAAATACATTTTATATAAAGGTCTGTACTAATTCGTCGTGATAAAAGTGTGCAAGTTTTGAAATAGAACTGCGGATTTATTCTAGTAGCAAATAGAACGACAATTAATACTCCTATATTTTTTTGCTTTTTTGTGAGAGTGTGTCTCAAGGATAATGAAGTGAACAGTTTTCAAACGTTTCCAGGAGAGAGAACAATTACAACTTAACAGGGATATTATAATTTAATTTGTATTCCTCTTTATTATATATAATAATATATATAGATACATTTTTCTTATTAATATACATACGAGTACATATAAAAAACATAATGCACTATGCATCTAAATTTTGACACTTTTGACGATTTAAATATTTGCACACCATCCGTATTCCACTGCAAAAGTTATGTCTGGTCTAGAAATCACACCTTTTTGAATAAATTTCTTATAAATTTTACCACTAATTACATCACTCTGAGTATCATCTGCCCATCTCAGCTTTGAATACACTTTTTCATCCTGCATTAGTTTTCTTAACTGCTCTTTCAAAGGAATATGCAAGAAATAAGATCCTTTCATTTTCAAGTAGTTTTTATCGCATTGAAAACCACATTCACAAATTTTACGATTATTTTCTGGGAAAGTTATATTTGTCTGACAATTCGGGCAAAAGTAAATGTGTTACAATTTCAGGTGGTGATGGAAAATTTTTTAGGAACATATAAAGTGACTTATGTTGTTGTCCAGGAAGGTGGCAGTCAATCAGTTGAAGGAGATGCTTCAAAGCTACATCAGACAGCCCAAAACGCATAGCATAAGTCATAATCAAAAGTTCACTTTCTTCTATAGTAATGTTGTAACCGGGCACGTTAGGTCACGCGTGATACGACTCATTCATCAATATCTCCGAAAATGTAGAAAATTCGTGAAACACGGTCGCCACTCGATTTTACCCGTTAAATCGAGAAAGGTAAGTATACAACTAACCGTATCTGTCGACTAATTCCCCTTTTTCTCTGTTTCAGGTATTCCGGACTGCTGCTGCTGCTGGCCGCTCTCACTCGTCGTCGCTGGACCTTCACGCATGGAAGCCGCTTCTACCAACGATGGATGGACCTCGCTCGCATCGGATGGACCCTCAGGATCGTCGCAGAATCTCAGGTAAGTATCGTATATCGTAAGCTTGTATCGCAAGCTAAGTGCATATACTCGCACTGGAATTTCTTTATTTCGCTGGAATATCGCGTCTACGAAGTATCTCCCGCTTGGAAAGTGACTCAGGATTGGCCACAGGATATCGTCGAATGAATTTGTACACTCATGATATCACTTTAATAACAATGCATTTATTCATGTATATTTGAATAAACAGTCATTACATTTCGATTCACAGTGATTTTCCTATCACCCGCGGTGTCGCGTCGTGATCGTTAGTTACAGTTCGCTCGTGGTGCATAAATCGCGTTAACTCGGAATAAATCGTCCAACTATCCGCAACACGGGTATCACCGGTTGTCACGAGAATACACAGTATCCTCCCGTATGACTGTCCTTGGTTTCGTACACGGATGTTGAAATCGGAAAATTTCACAAGTGTCGCTCACACACACGATTCGCGAATAATTGTCGGATATCGCACGGTATGTCGGATCCGCGGTTGTATCGAGAGTCGTGTCATATACGATGAACGCTCTCCCGTCAGTCACTTATACTCGCTTCGCGTATATCTCGCACAATTTCGTAACGTCGCAAAATCCTATGATATTCGCGGTCTGCCGGATATCGCTCCGTACGCGGGATCACCGGTTGTCATGAGAGCTATAACGGATACGTGTTGTCGGTACCAGCTCTCCCGATAGACTCCTCGAGTCTTGGCTGGTCGATGGGCGCGACCCCCACCTAGTGGGTATCCCCACTCTTGTTATTGCATCAGCCGTGACGTAGACATCGCCTGATCGTAACTACGCATCAAGTAAACATGTTCGACAAACACTTAGGAATTTTGTTTGTCGGCTCGATATGCTTCTCGCTCGCCGGAAACCATCTCTTATACCGCTCGAACATATAATATAACTCGATTTTACGCGTTATACCCGAATATCGGATTATGTATGAATTTCTTAATCTAGGCTACGCAGATCGCTCAGGCTTTGCATCCGCACTGATGACTGTTCGCTAATTACGCATATATGATTAATTTTCAGCTCTGACATGTGTGCCAGGTTTTCGCGGCAACTTTGTCGGATTTTCACGGGACTGCGATATTGGCGTTACTCGGCATCTACTTATGCCCCTCGATATAACTTTTATTAACATCGTAACGATTTAACACAACTTTCGGGCACAATCGACGGATCGATACGGGACAACGATATTGGGACACGCAATGGGCTCGTAAAGGCATCCCCGGTGGTCCGTTCCCCGTAGATGGTCCTGGAGTCGAACTTCCGGCACATTTGTCGGAGGTCGACGGGAGTCGGTGCGCTGCACTCCTGATGGCCCGTTGAGATGTGCGCACACGGTTGTTCCAGGGGAAGGTGTCCGTAGTGGGTGTTTCCGGCACCCAGGTCGGATCAGGGCGAAAGTCGCTAGATATGCTATTTAGGACCTCCGCAGACCATTCCCGATGGCCATTTGGTCGTACAAGGTGTGTGCCAAGATTTACGGCACATGACGCAAAATTCTTATTGACCATCAAATATCCCTTAATTAGCATCCGATTGACACGTTAACGACGTTAGTTTACTCGGACTATGCATGTGCCATGATATCCCGGCACAAGCCTTCGACTTGGTCGTAATCGCTATCGCGGTGTTTGATGACGTCATAATAACGCTCACGAGTCGCCTCGTCGCGATATGTTTCACGTGACTCGATTTCTCGGCACGATGCATCTACTCGGCTGCAACACGCCCGGACGCGTGCAAGAGTACGCGCTGACGCGCAATAACGCTGAATCATGGGGCTATCCCCTTATATCATATATAACGTTGAGCCGTCTGAGCGACTCCGATCAACTCTCGGATCGTATCGATTCGCATGATCGATGGAAAATCAAAGAAACGGAAAAGGAAACATAAATAACTATTCATCGCCATGAGTGGCTTTTAATAATCATGGAATAACGAAAATATATCCTTAATCTAACGGCAATCGGCCGTACAGTCTTGAATCGCGTACTTATCGTACGCCGGTACAACATAATCTTAATATTTAGACTCTCATCACATAAACGCGAATCAAGGATTAAATCAAATAACCAACAAAGAAGAAAAGACGATCAAAGTAACGCATCTCGACGTGATCGTATCTTAGTGGAAAACTGAACGAAATGGAACGATTTATCGTCGGCAAGCGATTGTAAATAACTCCCGACACAGAGAAAAGCACGAATCGGAGCTCTAGCGCCTCTCGACTTACTCGGACGGGCGGATGACCACCCTTTTGGCGCATGTCTCCACGCCGACAACCCTCGGCAGGACTCTGGTCGGCCCGGCGCTGGTCCGGTCTGCTTCATCTCCCCGTTCCGCCGTGCGCTGTCCAGACAGCGACGTCGCCAATGCAGCTTCCGGCTGCAATGTCACACCCTTCATGCAACGGAACTCTCTCTTGAGGAGGTTCTACATCATCCTCTTCCCAATGAGGTACCTCTTGAAACACATCATCAATGGAATCAATCTCTATGTCACTACTTTGGTCATTATCACTCCGATGAGAGAGACTGTCATTGCTACTGCTGTTGTCGTTATTACAGTTGTCTTCAATTCCGCAGGCAAGGTTTGCCTGCTGCTCTTCAATCGATTTATCGCTACTATTGCTGCTGCTTGTCTCTCTTGGTTGTTCACTCGGTATTGCCCCTGCTATTGGTGCAATCTGCAGAGACAAAAGTAATTTAAGATACAGGTAAATTAAATTCACAAACTATACGTGCGTTTGTCTAAAAAAGGTAAAAACTTTAAAGTGCCGTCCTACATATAGAGTATTTAATACCACTCTTAATTGTCACATTAATACGGGTCAAACTTTGAAAAGGATTGGTGAACTAACCTCATTTTCTAACGCCATTTCATCTTGATTATTTTCTTCTTGCTGCCATCGATAAAATGTGCTGGACGGGATGGGAATATTAACATCCCGCAGATACTGCCTGTAAGGTCCCTTTCGCATTCTCAAACACGCGTTCTGTTTGTTATTTTTAAATATGGAAATATCCAAAAATTTTAGATAACGCTGTAATTTTAATTTCAATTGTCGTCAACAATCACCGAATAAGGTTATGAGGTGTTTACACCTTATACTGATCGAGGTGTTTCCACCTTAGTATACATAAAAATATAAAATTGAACAATCATAGTCAATTATTCTTTTCATTCTTTCATTCATTCGACTGTGATTGGTCAATTTCTTATGGCTTGGGGCTTAAATCGCCTATTGCAAACTGTGACTTATGCGCATCATGCGTGCACCCAGGAGCACCATTCGAGGCGAATAGACAGAGCAGTGCGCGCGCGCGCTTTTGTGTACATAAAAGAGCGGGAAGAACGCCATGAGCCGCGCTCTCATTGCAACTTGGTAGCAACACTGTTTGGCCGCGAAGTTGCAATATCGCATCACTGCCTCAGCTCAAGCCGGCTTTGCTATAGCATCCTCCGTTTTTTGTGCATTCTGCCTTATCTGTGTTATCTGCGATCACCTGAACGACAATTTTCCCGACAATTATTCTCGACAAGTTTCTAAACATGTCGGGAATGAAGTGAATGACCGTGAGTGTGTATTGGTACAGTTTATTAACGAAAGGAAGAAGCCGGTGCAGGTTGGCTTTCAAGCATGGCTTAAAGACAAAGAAAATGTGGATCTTGCTAATATTGTGGACACTGAGGTGATTATACGGTGGCCTCTGGAGATAGAAATTCGGTGTGCAAAGACCATGACGCGGGTCTTGCAAAATCACGACCGGTGGGAAGATCTGGTTGTAAAAGTCAGAGCTGTTGGTGGTATGTATATTGTCCATTCATATAAGCTTATATCTTTTCCATTATTAAAAATTATATTAACTTTCATTCCCACTGCAGTTACATGACTCTAACACGCGTATATTTTAACATATACTTACAAATTTTGCAATAAAATATCAGAATGTTATCATCTTTTATTTTTCGCAATTATGAATCGATAATAAGAGTTATTTTAAATGCATTTACTGTTTTAAAGTTATAATTTTGTTAAATTACTTCAAATAGATTTATTAATCAAATAAGGTAAGAAAAAGGGTTTGTCTTACGTATAATAACTTTACAACGCAAATTATTGTACATGATTGCAATAAAAATAAAATTTAATGCTTAATAGTAACAAATAAAAAAGTTCTTAAAAGTTTTAAAATGTCAAAATTTCTTATAAATATTATAATTAATTAGTTTTTTAATGTGCACAAAAATACGAACAAATGTTTTTTGTAACTATCAAATACTTTGAGAAAGAGTTAATTAATGCTCATTATAGGCATTAATAGGATTGGGCTAACTTTACTTAATTTTTGTCATAATTTTACCTACTTTGTGTATGTGTGTTTTAAGTGAAAAAATATCTACTTATATTTCCTTTCAGAGTAGACAGTCATGTGCCAACAGGCAAATAACATCCAAAAATATGGAGTGGCAAACCCGTCGAAGGAACAGAGACGTGTCCTTTGCCATAATAGTCCTGTTGATGACCAAGACACAAGTGATTCATCATTGGAGATTGATGAATTATCATCAGACCCTACAGATCTCGCCAAGAATGTAAGTACATTTTAATTCCGGTCACTGTGTGTTATTGCAATTATGTGACAAGACTTTATTCGTTGGATGTGGTATATACATAGACTTATATAGATAGACCGGCCCCTACCGTAAGAAGCAGCTTGGCAGCATAACGGTGCAGACATAGCCTCACTGTTAGACCTCTCTTTCTTTTGATCGCTTGGTGAGGATAGAAGTCTATAGGTAGGAAAGAGAGAGGTCTACCAGTGAGGCTATGTCTGCACCGTAATAATGCTGCCATGCTGCCTCTTATGGCAGGGCCGGTCTATTATATAAGTCTATAGGTATATACAATAT
This sequence comes from Leptothorax acervorum, assembly GCA_035220615.1. Lineage (NCBI taxonomy): Eukaryota > Metazoa > Arthropoda > Insecta > Hymenoptera > Formicidae > Leptothorax > Leptothorax acervorum. The sequence continues at coordinate 36,556 of JASTWQ010000882.1, forward strand.
ATGCACATATATACCAGCAGGTCAGTCCCTTACGGAAAAACACTATTGGGCCTGAGTAATCACTACTGGTGATCAATAGTGTCACAGTAGTGTTACTATTGAATTCAATAGTGCTGAATAGTGTGCACTACTCCCGTCAGTAGTTGTAATCGTGTTCAGTAGTGTTCACTACTTACGCAGCTAATGTCGAATAGTGGACTCCACACATCCACTACTGGTAAAGAGTGTACACTACTTACACCACTATTACAAAGTAAATTCCGAATAGTGAAGACTACTGAGACCAGTATTCGCATTCCGCACTATTGACGACACAGTAGTTCTCACTACTTGGCTAAAAAGTCATAATAATTTCGCTACTAAATTCACGAAAACTGTGATTAAATCTTTATTAGATATTCAGTTAAATGTTATAGTTTAGTTTCAGGATCACTGTCAATGCATAATATTAGAAAAAGTAATGGAAGCCGTAAATTCTATAACGTGTGTTTATTTAATCTCTTTCAACCTTATTTACAAGTAGAACACAGATAATTTTTTGAAAATCATAATCCATATGCACGCATTTAGAATAGATCATTTTTGGAAATATTGCTATTAAATCATTAGTTTTTGTTAAAATATGAAAAAATTCATTTGATGAAATATGCAACTCGGTATCACTGCACACGGGGGCATCATCTGTTGGCCGAAGAATATTTCCAAGAATGACCTGTTGCACTTCGTCAGTTGCAAAAATTTGTGTATTAAATATTCCAGTTATCTGTACAAATGTACCATCTTTTAATTGAACTGTACCATTTCTTCTTTTACGGAGTCTTTCGTAGGCAGTTGAATGGTAGAGTGTGTTCTGGTAAATAAAGCGGTCATACCTGTGCGCAAAGTTATTTATAGGACTTTGGAGTAATTGTTCAATACAAGTTTGTTGAACCAATGTAAGTGTTACTCGCACAGGAGCTCTGAATACTCGCAAAAAGCAACCAAATTCTGTACAAGATTTTGATCTGAACGAACCTAGCATCTTCTCGTATAATATTTTTCCACTTTCGGAAAAATTGTCTCTAGAAAATATTAACGAAATTTCTTTTTCAACATTGATATATCGCAAGTACGATTTGCAAATTTGCTCAGCTGGAGCTTGAGAACTTTTGATCAACTTTGCTAATATGCCGTTGTAATGTTCGTATGGAAACGCAGACGTGGCCCAAAGCGCACCATATTGTTTAACAGCTGCCGGAATGTGCAGGAGAAGGTGTATATTAAATTTATAGAATTGTATACCGTACAGATCATTGATTTGAAAAACAAATTTCGTTAAGGCTGCTTTAGCCTTTTTGAACTGCTCCGGCAAAATTTTGTCTCCAAGGAATATTTGCATGCTATAGACTAACAGAAACCAATGCTTTACATACTTTAACGGCATATTATTTATCAAGCAAAGAAGTGAATAATAGAGCAGATAGTTTTTCCACTCGGTTGCTTTCCAACGTTGTCTTTCTTTTATTGATCTTGGTGTTCTAGTTATTTCACTTGGAGGTTTCATGCCTTCTAATTTTATATCGAGATCTTGAACCTGCGTTCCGATGTACCATGCTTCTTCATTGTTAGAAGGATCGAACAAGGCATTGGTTATAGTCTTTGCTACACCTAATAGTAAACAGTGCATATATTCTGGCACGAAAGACGAAATAATGTTAAACACTGGCAGTAGCATCAAGATTGACGGTCCTTTGACTCCGTTTACTACACTTTTCGTATCGACTGCCTCCTGGCAATCAGTCTCATGTTGAGCTAGAGTACGATTAGGTCCGACATCTCCAGGATACACTCTTGTAAAACCGCGACCAACTGGAACAGTCTCTCCTTTATTTAAGCAGAACGGGCAACCGAATTCACCATTATATTGGTGTATATTCTGTAGAAGAGGTCTAGCAACAGAGTCAACGGAACATAAAATCGCGTGCACCTTGATTAAAATTTTGCGACCTTCGGGGTCGATACGCGTTATCCCTACTTCGTGGAGATCTACTAATTCATCTACAAAAAACTTAAGAAAAGTTTCCATTTTCGGTTTACATTTTCCGTACCAAACACCGCACAATAAGATATTGTCTCGTCTATTTTTATATGGTAATTCGTTAATGGCGACTTGTATAGGCCACATCGACGTTGACGAAGAATTGAACAATTGCACGCCATCAAGATTAAACTGTATTGTAATATCGTGCTCAGCCAACACATCGGTCTCTCTCAATGAACGATATATTTTACCGGTAACCACGTCTGAATCTAATTCAGATTCTCTTCTAAATTTGATGTACAAATCGCTATTAACTATAGCTTCTAACTGCTCTTTCAGAGGAATTTGTAAGAAGTAGCTTCCTTCTCTCTTCAAAGCTGTTTTTTCGTATTCACGACAGCATGCTCCACATACTGCCGTACCTGAGTCATCACCATCGTTCGTTAAAGTTTGACAGTATGAGCAGTAAAAACGTATGATTACGGCCTGTGGTGCATCATATTGTTTTAAGAACGTGTAGACAGAGCCATACTGGGCCCGCGGGGGCAAATGGCAATTGATGAGACTGATCAAATCTGCCAATCCTACATCACTTAAGTTATGTCGTATTTGGAAGCTCATAATGAGTAGTTCGCTTTCCTTTTTTGTCAAACCGGATCCTTCATATAGCGGCACTCGTATTTCCTAGTAGAGGGAATGAGAGAACTTTTTTAGTGTGCAGCATTGCAATTTAAAAATTTCTACAGTGACAATGTAAACTCATTTAAACTTAATCATCAACAAAAACTCTGCATAATGATTCTCAAGTTTCCAGTACTTTCTGTACTGTCGCAAAAATAAGTATACCTCGCAATCGATGCCAATATTGCCCTGAACATTTCGGATTTCCCGTCTCTCATCATCTTCTTCTTCTTGTTCTTCGCCAACACTGCTGTTAGCATTACTAATATAATCTTGCATCTCTAAAATAGTACTTCCATTGCCGCTGTAATTGCTAGAAACATCCATAGTCGTCGACTGGCTTATACCACTTGAATCAGCTTGAGAGATTTCATCGCCTTGAGCGTCAACGTCGTCTTGTAGAATGTCATTATCTTCCATATTCTGAATTAAAAAATAACGTTGACAGAACATATATATTCTATATATATTTGTAATTGACAACACATATAATCGGCCCACTAATCACTTTTTTGATATTTTGAGCATACATTTTACTATATCTCAGTAAAAGACTTTTTATATATATATTTATATAATTACATATCAAATATGTCCATACATGTTTTTTTTCTCTTGTATAATTTCTTGTTCGTATGTACAGAAAAAATAATAAAAAGAAGAATCTAAAAATAATTAAAAAGATAATTTATGTATTGCATTTTTTATAACAAGCTGTGAAGTTTGAGGTAATAAGAAAAATTTTCCTATATATAATTATATATAACAACTATTATATAGAAAAATTGTTCTAATTACTTCAAACATCACTTTTTATAAAAAATGCAATGCGAAAGTGTGATCTTATTTTTAATTATTTTTAGATTCTTTTTATCAATTTTTCCTGCATGTATACGAACAGAGATTATACAAAAGAAAAAAAACATACGTATATTGACATATTTGATAGATATATATAATTATATGTATATATTTATGTTTTTTTTTTTAAATTTTTTACCGGGATATTCCATTGTTTGTATTATTACCTCGTCTATATGTTGAAGGTTGCCTACATTATCGTGTACATTTTGATTTTCCATCGGTTGCTCATTCCGACCTTGAGCTTCACCTTGTCGAGAGCGAATTGTCGACTCAGGTATTGGGAGATTCTCGTCCCTGAGATACTGTTTGTACGGCCCCCTTTGCATTTTTCTCGCGTTGTTTGTTCGACGAAATGCTAATAGTTATTCGCGTGTCAGTTTTTTACATGCTTATTATATATTAATTATTATATTTGAAGCAACCGATAATCGTGTCTAGAACGGCTCAATGAGGTGCACGCACAAAGACGCAGCACTGAATAAGAGGAAGCACTTGCAATAATACCCTTTGTCACAATATTTTATTGCTATTTATGTGTGATTCGCTGTACGTACGTTATTATGTGGCGGTCATGTAGCAAGGCGCTCGAAGCACGTGGTCTTCCGGTATCCGTCGGTTTCCCGCGTAGCCCCACATCCAGTAGCGCAATCGCTCATTGAGCGGCTCAGTAGCAATCGAGTATGATTGGTTGGATCTAAAGGTAAGAACCAATCACATCGACTGCTACTTAGCCACTCAATGGGCGCGGGTCGTGCTCCTGGATGCATCCATTGTTCTATGGTATCGCCTCGGGTATCGCGCGGTGAGCACATCGTATGCTAAATCGTTTTTCCTTAGTGTTATTGTATGTGAAGCCGACGATTCGAGTTATTTTACGACAAACAATGTGCTGTGGTTATAGACAAAATTCAGTGTACAAAACTGACAGAGTATAGAAATTTCGGAACCTCTCGCAATAGCGAAAAACTCGTAAATCAGCAAGAACTGTTACGCCGCGGTAAGTATAACTAGTGCAATTTGATCAAATACAAGAAAAGATAGTTGTCATGCTATGGATATTGAGTGTGCACAGTTTTAATACAATGGTGGAATCATGTTTACAATTTTTTGTCGTATAATTACATAACCAAACATCTCTACGTCAGACAATTAAATAATTATATATCTTTGCTTTTGATACGCAGAATATATTCTTGCAACTTCACTTTAATTGTATTGTTTATTACTATTTATTGCAATTATACGCAAAAACAAAACAAAGAAAGTCCATGATCTGTGAGTGCAAGCAAATTCAAACACTGATTTAATTTAACAATATTTATTTAAGACTGTGAAATTAGCCATGGACGATTCCAAGTGTTTGGTATGTGAATTCAAAAACGAGGGAGGAAACGTCGCAGTTGGATACCAAGAATGGTTGGATTCTTCATTTACCACTGAAGATTTGAATGAGATCATAGAAAAAGAAATAGAAGTGAAGACGAAATGGCCTAGCTGCGACGTAGGTCCAAACAATGTCATGAAGAAGCGATTGACTAAAGATTGCCAGTGGGAAACGTTTGTGATAACAATACACGCATATGGAAGTATGTATAATTCATGAATACAAACACAAGTAAATATTTATTTTTACACACCCATACTTTTATTGACCTTGACCTTGACATATGTGTTGTCAAGATCATAACCATTCGAGGTGCCTTTTCCCTCTTATCTTTATTTTTACCATTTTTTATAAACAACGAGTGACGGCTAAAATCTTAAGAATGTTCATACTCAGTGTCATAACCTTGAGAACATATTACAAGGTCAAGGTCAATGGAGATGTGTGTGTAAAAGTAAATATTTATTTAAATACATATACTACGATAGTGATTATTTAATATTAATCACGATATTAATCACGATATTTCTTTTTTTTATTAGAGTGGGCTCAAATGTGCGAAGTGCTAAAAAACCTTGAGAAGTATGGCGTTGCTTATACCTCAAGGTCTGACAGAAGGGTTCTGAAGAAAAAAAGTATTTCCACGGATGAAGATGATGAGGAAATCGCAAGAAAACCGTTAAAAGCGAAGGGAGTAACAAAATCAAAAGTAAATAAGCATTTTAATATATAATACAAAATTTACGTAAATCGATCAGTACTTATTGTTAGTGCTACATACGAGTAATCCCAGTCTTTGTTCTCTTGACTAAAAGAATTTTGATACTGATGGACTAAGGTTACAATTTTTGCACTTATTTTTAACTGCCAGCATATATCTTAGAACTGTGGAATATCAGAATGTCGAGCTGGTCGTTGAAATCGTATTGAAAATTAACCCTTGACATGATTATTTGTTTGTTGTATATACGTACGGAGCTTTCAACATGTGGTGAATTTTTTTTATTTGTGTCCAATTCCATAGAATCAAAGCACACCGAAGAAAAGCCAGACGAAGAAAGAGCTTAGTAATATTCAGTCCAGCCAGCAAAAAGATCTCATGAAGCGATACTTTAAACAAAAAACGGATCTTTCACGTGACGTATGTACACACATATATATATATACATATATATCCCACGAATATATTGCTTATTGCTCGTTATATATTGATATACTCATCCCATGAGTATATTGATAATAAATGACAATTTGAAATGCACAAGATTCTTTTTATCTTTGTCAGGCAACCGATTCAGATCCGGAAGACGCAAGTTCAGACGAAAATGGAAACTGCACAGCGACAGCCAAAATGGAATTGCTCTCCAAAATGGAGTCACTGATTAAAGAGAATAAAAATCTAAAAGAGGAAAACACTAGGCTGCGGGCTCTACAATTTACAACTGAGTGTAAGAAAAAAAGTCTACCGTAATTTCGTAGTTCTGAAACAATTTTTATTTTTCTAAACAACTTCATAATTTTTCTGAACAATTTATTTTCGATACTATCCGCAGAAACTTAATCTATATAGTGCACTGATAAATTCTACATTTTCAGACTTGCCCAAAATCGAAAAGGAAAGCAAGAAGGTCTTGGATTATTTGCAAAAAACAATGACATTAGCCACGGAAATGGTTCAAAAAGCAAGTCTTAACGATAATATTCCACAAACTCAGATTATTGAGATTATCGATGACTCGATGACCCGCCATGATGATGATTTACCGCGTGACAATGAGCCCAATCAAGAAATCTTGGCTAAGGATTTTAACGCAGAATATATACGCCATATCACGCAGAAGCATCGTGTGCCGACTGTAAACTCGAAACAGGGAAAGAAAAATGTTACGTTGTCTAGTTCTCCGCATATTAAGGTATTATGGGGTTACGTAATAATTAGGTATTAGTAAATTGCACTTGTGTAGCGAATAATTTTTAATTTTTAATAATTATTGGCACATTAAACTCTAACGTACGAAAGGACGAGGTAACGTCAAATGCTTCGTCGGAGACAAACCGAAGCAGTTCTCCAGCTATATCAATCTCCTCCAAGGTATTATTACTATTCGCATTCACACATATCCATTGATGATTATACTCGTTTCTAATGTCTGTAATGTCTATAATGTTTTTGTTTCTAATAAGGGTTTTGATTATGAGCCACCGTTTACTAATGACTTATCTAATAATTCGAGCGGCACATTGCCGAAACGTACCCTGGAAATAAAGAATACCAACGCAAACAGAAACGTTGAACCACCTAAGCGTCCTTTGAAACCGAAATGTTGTGAAAAAACAATATTAAAGGATAAGAATGTGGATAGAAACGGAAATCTCCCATCTGCTGATGCTTCCGTAAACCCAAAGCTGAAAAGAATTCTTCATCGCCTACTTCTGGTCTCAAGGTAATAAGACTTGTTTCCAATCTATTAAAAAATTGTTTTGCCTGTCTGCTATAAATCTAACTTTTTAATCAATTTTAAAAAAGGTTGATATTGGAAAAAAGGGAATTCTCTACGTGAGCGCGAAGAACCTCGCGAAGTGTAATTATACGAGTGCCATGAAATTGACAGGTGATCTACTGTCGCTTGTTTTTTCGAAAGAAGAACTGGCTAGTTCCTCGCTAACAGGCACGGTTGCCAATCTCCACTTGAATAAAAACATTCAAGCAAAAAAACAGTTAGACCCGCAGAAAGTGGATTGTATCAAATGTAAGTACAGTTTCAGTTTTTTGTTTCTTTTATATTGACTATCCTTTGAAGCGTCTTTCCATAAAGGATTAAAACGGTTTGCATTATAGTTTCCATTTTTAATAAATAGCAGTATTTAATTGAAAATGGGCATTCTATATCTTAGGTTACGTTCGAGAAAAGTTCCCCGAAGAAAAAAATCTTGATGAAACCGTGAAGAAGACCGTGAAGCAAAAATGTAATAACGCAGTACGAAGAACTCGAAATATGAAGCGCCCTGTTGAGCTCAAAGCACATTTTGAAAATACATAAATATCGCCAAAGTTTGTCCTCAATCGCAATATAAAAAGCTCTTTCAACTTAAAAACGCGGAGCTCCAAAGATAATTATTGCAATATCTTATATAATATTATTAAGTATCATATAATATTATTAAGTATCTTAAAAGTATAACAAAAGCAAAATACATATATCTCTCATATAAATTGATTAAAATTTATTTTGTTATAGCAGTTTTCCTTCGGGATCCCAATAGTCAGTAATATGGGGATATATTATTGGGATTCCCCAATAGTGGGATTCACAATAGTATAATCCCCACTAATAAGCTCCCAGTAATCATGAATAGTGGGATCCCAGTAATCCTAACTAGTGAAATCTCAATAATCCCGAACAGTGGATTCCAGTAATCCTCAATAGTGGAATTACTGTAATCCCCAATAGTGATCTTCAATAATCCGCGAATTTACTACTGGTGTTACGAGTAGTGATTTTCAATAGTGATTCCCAGTAGTTCCTAATAGTGTTTTTCCGTAAGGGGTGACGACAACATCACAAAAAAGAAGAAGAAGACAGTAAATGACACTACTGGCCATCAACATAAGAAACAGAGGCAACCTGCTGCTAAGAAAACTAACACCCAGCCTCATATCTTGTCCCGTTTAAATGACGTTGATAAGAAGGATAAGAAAAGTAGGGTCATTCAGAAGGTAGGAATATTGTGCTTTAGACGCAACTATTTAAGGCCAGTTTTTATACGTGCAACATATATTACGATATGTTTAAATTATTTCTGGTGTCGGAATCTATATACAGACTTGGGTTGATGATGATGATGGCGATGAGGATGAGGATGATGATCATAACCAGTCTAAATATAAATGGTCCAAAGACAGACTTGTGGACAAGATTAACGTCCTAGAATTGAACATAAAAAGGCTACATCTGGATAATACGAGATTAAGGGCATTGCGCTGTGTAAATGAGGGTAACAGGATTTTGTTACAGATTGCGGACAGTGATCCACATCCAATGCTTTGATGTGTTTTTAATTAAAAACTTTTATCTAATTTCAGCTATAGGACCAATGCTCAAGGATGTTGACAGGCTCAAGAAAGAACTGGCTTCCTTAGCACGGTCCAATAGTAAAAGCAGGATTATCACTAGCCACAGCACCATGACGAGCCATACAAAAAGCAGCATCCACGATACCAGCAATAAGGTATATGTGTGATAATTTTCTTCAATGGCAGTAGTAAATAAAAGTTGATGACACTAGATAAAAATTAAAGTTAGCCACTAACCTTGATATTCTTTCTTTCGGTATTTTTTTTTTTCATAATATCTTTCAATATTTCTTATTTAATTCGTATAATTTGATTCTCCATTGTGAGATCTATATATACTTGATTTTTGTATACTCAAAGTATCTCGAATCTAAGAACGATGTACATTTTACTGTCTTTCAATGTAGACTATATAATAAATAAATTCCTAAACTTCTGTATGACAAATAAATTATTTTGCACCAACAACCATGATGACTCAGTATTGAGAACAGGCATACGGCCAATATGGCGGCCATAAGCCAGCTTATATACACGCGAAACAATATGTGTGCTCGTGAGAACACATATGTTCCGCGTGTATATGAGCCGGCTTATGGCCGCCATATTTGCCGTGTGCCCATTCCCACTAGCTATCAAGTATATTAAATTTGATAATTATATGATTATTATATGAGCCTTCCTTATTTGTAAGATTTAATTTTTTTAAAAACTTAATATATGATTACTTTGAAATAACTTACATAATTTAGTTTCAATGTGTGAGCACAATAAACCTAATATTTTTTGTGTAAATTTTTATAGGATATTTTTTGCCAAACTCCTACGACAAGTGTGTTACTGCCACTGTGGCGGAAACAACTTGTGTTCCTGCTCTGCCTGCTTCTCATGCCAGCAGTAAGGTACAAGTATATGCAGATTTTTTTCAATTGCAGAAATAACATTAATTGATTACTTTGAAATAACTTACTGGTTTATTTTTAATTTATGCTGTGCGTTGAGCACATATATAAGCCTAATTGTTTAAATTGTTAGGCCCCAGTTACAGCAGCAGATGATGTTGCATTGAAAAATTTTTACTTACAATTAGTGGAGGAGTTACCGGCTAGTGGAGGAGTTACTTCTTCTATTAATTTATTAGAGGTAGATGCTGTGCAAATTGTTACAGAAGTTCAGATACCGCCTGAAGATAATCCAGAGGTATTCATTTATTTTGCATGCATAATATGTTAATAATTAATTTTTTTTGTGTATGCATTACAGCAATGGATAAATTAACTTTCAATTTTCCTAACAGACTATCAGTTTTGGAGGGCGGGAGGTTCAGAAGAAGCTGGTGAGCCGCCTCAACAAGCAGAAGGGTGTCTCCTCCTACACCGCTGCCTTAATGGGAATAGTGTTTAGCCAGGAAGAGATGGCACACTCAAGCATAACAGGAAAAACATGTAACTTCTTGGCTAAAACTAACCAGAAACCAAATGTAAAGAAAATGTTGGATCCAGCTGCAAGAGAGGCTATAACAGGTACAATAATTTTCCTAATATCTGTTTCATTAGATATACGTACAATAGCTATAACTATCAACATAGTTCTTATATGTAGGTACATTATTATATGTATATGCATTATGATGATAGAAGCATAATAAATACTTTTTGCTCTTGTTTTGGCAGATTATGTGCTACATCAGTTTGGAGTAACACCAACCACTGAGGAGAAGTTTCGAACAGAAATAAAGGCAGCCATTAAAACCAAGCTCAACAATGAGTCGACGGCTTATCGATACAAAAAAGTGAAAGGGTGCGAACAACAGCAAAGACAAGTTGAAGAAGCACATGAGTGATATTATCTTACTGCTCTCATGTTCAACGTACATTAGCTGCTAAGCAACAAAAATCAAATATATAACATAAAATAAATATAATGTATACAGGTTTTTTAATATTTTCATTAACATAATAAAATTCTTTATATATATATATATATAAACTTGTAATCAAATGTTTTCATGTTCTAGCAGTGCAATGGTACAAGCATCGAGCCCAGTATTTTATTATTACTGCCCAGTCCCGCTACTGCTTGTATTAAAAATACTCGCAGTAGTGAATTACTGTTAATATTAAATACTAGCAGCTTAGTATTGTATTACTGCCTGTATTAAATTACTCACCTATAGTATTTATCACTACCTATAATATTTATCACTACCAGTATTTTCCCAGTATTTCCCAAATAAATATTAACAGTATTAATCACTGAGATTTTAAGTATTTACTCAGTAATACTTCTTTGTAAGGGTATTTGACACAATTTCTCTCTTCAGCTTGCGTAGGCCAGCAAGCTATCAACGGGCGTAGAGTAACGGACGGATTCGAAAATCGTGCATTACCTCACGTTTTGGCACGTTCAAGGACACCGGATGTTAAAGGTTTTGTAGAAAATTCATTTTATTCTGGATTAGTGTCCAAAAAATTCTACTTTCATGCGATGGGCGGTCGGGAGGGCCTCACAGACACCGCCGTGAAAACTGCGGAGACTGGATACATGCAGGGGCGGTTAATCAGGTTTAAAATTTTAAACCTTCATGTAATCTGTACCACGCGATTGCTGTTTTCTTTAATTAATTTGCGTGCAATATACGTTTAACAATGGATATATATACATACATACATACAATATAATATAATCCCGTGTATGTGTGTGTGTAAATTTATATTATACGATTGCACAATGTATACAAACAAGTTGCTGTTTTTTTTTTTCAATTAATTTGCTACAAGTACGTTTTAAACAATGGACACACTATATGTGTGTATGTGTAATTACAAGTAAAAAATACTTTAAGATTGTTTAAGATTGTTTAATTAATATATACGTATGATATTTTAAGATTGTAAGTAATGTATGGAAAAATACTGATTTCTTAAATAAATATATTATTTATGTTTATATTTAATGTAAAATTTAATTTCGGATGCCCCCTTTTATCACGTCCATAAAACGTCTATCGGACATATTTTAGGGATAAAGCATGTCCACCAACTGCGCAAATCAATATTTTATGGACGTCCATAGAATGCTCCAAGGACGTAAAATGGATGGTTTTTGGATATCCTTAATATCCGTAAAAGCCGTTTTATGGATGTCTTTAGGATATCCGTGTGCTGTCTGGGAATGTGCAAGTTTCTAATTTGTATACTTAAAAACTATGAGAAAGCAATGTGTAAGTTTCTACTTGCATACTTAAAAACTATGAGAAAGCAATGTGCAAGTTTCTACTTGTTTTTCTAGGCTTTTAATCTTAGTTCTACTTGCACGTTATTGTTCCTACATGTTGTCTCTACCTCGCGCTGGTCTCATTTTGCATGAATTAACTGTACAATTTTTGTATTTATTGAATATTGTGGTTAGGTGACAGCTCTACACGTGCCAAAAATAAGTAAGATTTTTATTTTTTTTTCGTTTTTGATATATATTCGACCAGCGCGGGCTTTATTTTTATCCTACTTTTAATTGTAAAAAGAGTTTTGCAATTCCGTAAAGCCAATTCAAAGATTTATCTCACCAAAAAAATGACGGTATACAGTGCAGGATCCTCCCCATACAGCACATGTAGATACTGAGAATGTTCGAAGGATATCGCAGCAGTATATTGCGTATATTCTCAAAACATTCGAGATACGTACTACGATTTATTGCGAACCTACTGAGAACATTTCTATTTCCGCCTTTTTCGAGTTCGTAGTACATACTGAGAATATTTCGCAGTAAGTACCAAGAATATCAGGAGTACCAATACAGAACCAAGGATAGAATGTGCACGGTATATACTTTCTTTTTTAGGTATATACGTATTACGTTGGGTTGTTATAATTAAATCGGTTTTAATGCAGGTATGAACGGAGGCCGCAAGAAAGCACACTCCTCAAAAATATGTTACAACACTTATCAGAGGCCCGGAGAGTGAGCACGCTCTGACTGGCGTCACTGGCGATTCTGCGAACGTTAAATAATCTCGCGATCAAGACGTTTCCCTATATAGGGATCGATGTTGAATCTTGAATACGGATTACGGGCTCGGCGATGCGCCATATATTGAGCGCGAGCCGTACTATTCCCGGCGCGCAAGCCCGCGCTGTCGCGCCGCGTTGCGCGCGCTCCGTCGTATGTTCGTAGCGGACAGCAGAGGCCTATTGCACAATAATTTCCAATTAATAATATTAGTGGAAAACAAAGCTCTTTCACTAATATTATTAATTTGTAAATTATTGTGCAATAGACCCCTACCGCCACATAATTTGAAGAGCAAAACAATAACAGAAAAATGATGATCTCTTATAATTAAATAGTTATTATTAAATAATATTTGAAGTAAATATTAATATTAAATAAATTTTTTTTTATTATTATAGTAAATAAATAATATAAAATAAATATTAAATTAATGTAAAATAAATGTTTTTTAAAATTATTATTGCAAATAAATAATCAATATAACATAAATATTATATTATTCTTGAATAATTTTTAAGTAAATGTTTTTTAAAATCATTGTAAATAAATAATTTATGTAAAATAAATATCAACTAATGTTGAATAAATGTGAAATACATGTTTTTTTAAATCAGTATTGCAAATAATTAATTAATATAAAATAAATATTAAATTAATGTTGAATAAATGTTAAATAAATGTTTTTTTTAAAATCATTATTGCAAATAATTAATCAATATAACACAAATATTAAATTAATGTTAAATAAATGTTAAATAAATGTTTTTCAAATTATTATTGTAAATAAATAATTTATGTAAAATAAATATTAAATTAATGTTGAACAAATGTTAAATGTTTTTTTCAAATCATTATTGCAAATGAATTATTAATGTAAAACAAATATTAAATCAACATTAAATAAACATTAAATAAACGTAAAATAAATATTTTTTGTAAATTATTATTTCAAATAAATAATTAATGTAAAATTAATATTAATTAAATAAACATTAAATAAATATTATTTTTACAATAAATTGTAAAAATGTATAATTAATCAAAAATAAATATTTAAAAAACATTTAAGAAACATTGTCTGCTGATTGAGTATGGATTAGAATATATAATGTCTCAGATTGGAAATAATCTGCGAAAGCAATATTAAAACCGATTATAATTTGTTCACAATTAAAATCGATTACTTAATACCAGACAAAAGCAACAAGCCGGGAACGGACAGCTCAGCCCGTAGGCCGAAAGTTTACGAGCGCCGTCCCGACCCGTATTCAATTTATATATTCTGAGTAGTATACGAGAATTTATGAAAAATTATATACTACTCAGAGATATTACAAGTACTTCCTGAGAATTTACGAAAAATAATATACTACTGACAGATATTACAAGTACTTCCTGAGAACTTATTAGAAATAATATACTACTAGGAATGTTATAGAAATGTTCGAAGTATATTATATACGGTACGTATATTCATAGTACGAGTACAGAATATTCAAATGATATCATGTGCTGTATGGGTCTTAAGGGAATTTTACCGACAAAAATCTCTACTCATGCAGCGTCGTATTAATTTGACAGAATTGAAATGCTTCTCCAGGATTGCAGTACATACATCAATGATTCAGGGAAACTCTGATTTTATATGGAAAACGAGAAAAAGTTACGATACTACAGATTTCCTTATCTATTTTTACCTCAATATGGCGTCTCCAGTTGGCAGACAACCTGTCAATTTATCACAAGATGTGTTTCATATAAAAGATATACCGTATGTACGAACGTGAAAACAAGTTTCCCTGGATCACAAAGCACGACACATTATTGAACCCTTGTAATCAAGATTATAAGTCTAATAAAAACATAGGATGTGTATGTGGGTCGCGCGTATGTGTGCGCGAAATATAGGTGCTATCCTTGTCTATTACAAGGGCAGATATAGGCCGGTAACATAGAAAATGATAGAAAATGATAATTTTGTCGGAAAATCATACGAGTGCAGGATCCCCTTAAGGGAATCCTGCAGCTGAATGTTTTACTGACAAAATTACCATTTTCTATCATTTTCTATGTTACCGATCTATATCTGTCCTTGTAATAGACAAGGATAGCACCTATATTTCACGCATACATACGCACGACACACATCCGACACACGTACTCATCCTATGCTTTTATTAAACTTGCAATCTTGATTTCAAGGGTTTAATAATGTTGTGTCCTGTTTTGTGATCCAGGGAAACTTGTTTTCACGTTCGTACAAACGGTATATCTTTTATATGAAGCACATCTTGTGATGAATTGACAGGTCGTCTGCCAACTGGAGACGCCATATTGAGGTAAATGTAGATAAGGAAATCTGTAGTTCCGTAACTTTTTCTCGTTTTCCATATAAAATGAGACTTTCCCTGAATCATTGATGTATGTACTGCAATCCTGGAAAAGCATTTTCAATTCTGTCAATTCAATACGACGCTGCATGAGTACAGATTTTTGTCGGTAAAACAGACGGGTGCAGGATCCCCTTAAGGGGATCCTAAAGCCGTCTGTACCACCGACGGAGATGTGATTTTCGCACAGCTACCAGTTTTTTTTGGATTTATAGAATTAAAAATTATTTTCCAGGATTAAAGTATAAACGCAAACGGATACGCCTCTGTTCGTGTTTTCGTTAAAAAAAAAAAAAAAATTTTTTATATAATAAATTTTTTTCTTTTTTAACGAAAACACGACCAGAGCCGTATCCGTTTGCGTTTATACATTAATCCTGGAAAAGGATTTTTAACTCTATAAATCCAAAAAAAATTGGTAGCTGTGCGAAAATCACATTTTGTATCGACATTATCGACATCGTCGGAGTTCGGCCTTCGGTTTAGGATCCCCTTAAGGGAATCCTGCAGTGACAGGCGAACTCCAACGTGAAAGTGTCATCATCTAGCGCGAAACTAAAAATAATCGATAATTTCGATCGTATTCTATGTTTTCTCTGTTACCGAACTATACCTGTCCTTGTCTAACGGATACCTACACGATATATCTGTCTTTGACAGATTGCAGAAGCGCCATCTCTGACAAAATCCGACAACTACTGTTGCACGCAACACTGCTCTTCTTGTCATTCCGTACGTGTATCTGCATATATAAAAAGTTCCGTACTGATATCTTCTTTTGTAGGCGTTGAATCTTTGTTCTACTTGCACGATATTATTCTTACATGTTTTCGCTAGAGGGCCCTAATCTCATTTTGTATATATATAAATTGCAATATTTTAGTATTAAACAAATATTGTCGTCAGGTGACAACTCTAAGTGCCAAATATAAGTAAGATTATTAATTTTTTTTCGTTTTTAATGCAAACTCGACCGCTGCCCTCTACATTTTTGCGCCTATTTTAATTCTGTAGAAGAATTTTTCAATTCTATAAAGCCAATTCAAAGATATCTGTATCCAAACAAAAATGGGTAATACAGAGTTCTACAGACGACTGCAGGATCACCTTAAATAATTAGTTTTTTCGTGTGCCTGCTTTTCACTCTATGAGACGGGTTACCGACTGCGCTTAGTTGATTCACTGGCGTACAGATAACCGGAAATAAGTTGGCGCTGTTTATATTTTTTAATAAACAATAGCTTAAGCGATTGCTTCTTAATTGTTCCTTCAGAATCAAGAATTGCTCCCCTTTTAAAATTAATATTTTTTAAAATATTCACAAAAAACGTAAAATTTATAATTTTTATTCAAAAACATTTTTCTATAATAGCTTTTTGCAACTAAATCCAGCATAAAACGATTGCTCCTTAATTGCTCCTTATTGCTTCATCATTACTTTAATGATTTATTGCATTTTTATTGAAAAATTAACAAATTAATTATTTCACAAGTGACGACGCGGACGCCCGCGCCGTTACCTATCGGCCGTCTATCGTAACTATATATGGCTACGTTCGGGGAGCGCACTTTTAGCGCTTTTACATCATTCTATCTTTGTTTTACGTGTAATGAATAATAAAGATAAAATGATACAATAGCGCTAAAAGCGCGCTTTGCGAACGCAACCTATGTATTGGCTCGGCAGCTAACGGCGGAAATATTCAAACGTTATATAACAGCGAGGAACAATTATTCTACCAAAGATCAATAGGAAAATGTTGGTTAAACTCTTTGAGTTATAGTTATAAACAATAGAGCTGTTAGACGTTTGAATATTTCCGCTGTTAGTTGCCGAGCCATATGTATTATGTATGTATAGTTACGATAGGCGGCCAATAGGTAACTGCGTCGTCACTTATTGTAAAATAATTAAATTTGTTAATTTTTCAATAAAAATGCAATAAATAATTAAAGTAATGATGGAGAAATTAAGGAGCAATCGTTTTATGCTGGAATTAGTTGCACAAAGCTATTAGAAATATGTTTTTAAATAAAAATTATAAATTTTACGTTTTTTTTAAATATTTAAAAAAATATTAATTTTAAATGGAGAGCAATTCTTGATTCTGAAGAAGCAATTGTTTGAGCTATTGTTTATTAAAACGTATGAACATCCAGCGCCAACTTATTTCTGGTCAATTTTTGCTGCAATAGTGGATGTAGCACGGATATGAACCAAATAGCGATTTACCACAGATGATATGATGAGGTTTTACCATTTCGGAAAGTACTAGTCCGGGAGCCAGCGACCGTTCGGAGTTAGTCATTTCGCAAAAGCTGAAAATTTTTCCTAAGCTTTATTTAGTATCCGTAGTAAGTGAATGGACCTCCAGCGCGCTCAGTTCTGGGGGGTGTAGCTGCGGCAGCCTCCCACACACGTAAAATAATAATACAAAAAAACTAATACCGCAAAAGCTGATACTTTGTTGACATGTTCATTATGTTGTAAACAAACCAAAAAACGTATCCAGCTGACTTTAGAGTGGGGGATTATGCCCCAGCTTTTCACGTAAACGAGTAAAAAATATGCGCTCAGTAAACTGATACCGCAAAAGCTGAAATTTGGTTAAGTGATAGTTAACTTAATAAGTTTAACGAAAAAAATATTCAGCTTTATATTTAATGAGGGAAAAGTGCCCAGCTGATGCAGTCAAAGATGCGGCGCATCGCTGTGCGCGCGGGCGCGTTGCATCTTTGACTGCATCAGCTGGGCACTTTTCCCTCACTAAATATAAAGCTGGATATTTTTTTCGTTAAACTTATTAAGTTAACTATCACTTAACCAAATTTCAGCTTTTGCGGTATCAGATATTTATAATTTTTTCATCACTAAACACAGCGCGTCCGTGCTGTTGTCGAATCTCAGAAGTTTTTAAATGTAAAGGGTTTTAGTAAATATTTACACATTTGAATATTTATACATAACATAAAATTGCAAACAGTAAATATTTAGATAGCCTTTTCGTACATTACATGAATACAAAACTCGGTATTAACTGAGCCATAAGAGATGCTTTCCCCAGCAGAGTATTTAAGACCGCAGTTTTATAATATACCGAATAGCCCAACCGACCGCGCGGCTCATCTCTAGAATGTTCGGAACGCTTCGGTCGGTTTATAGTATAAAAGGCTCCTTTTTCCCCCACCACAACGTCCTAGGACCCGGCATCAAATACGTGCAAAGGAACAGCTGCGAACCGACGCTGTCCCCTCTCCTAAGCGGCGTCTTTCTGCTCCGAAATTGCTAGTGACGCCAAGCCATCCAGTGCGACCGTTGAACTTGTACCGATCGGAGCTGCGAAAATGTCTAATGTACATCCTTTTTGTGTATTTTGTTCCAAAAAAAGTGGAAAATTAAATCTTTTCGATACGGATAAGTTGAACAAGTGTATAGGCATATTGAAAATTCGAAAAGACGCTGGTTTAAGTTTAGCTAACGTTATATTGCCGGAACAAGCGAACAACTTTCAAAAATATCACAGTCAGTGCCATAACCGCTTTACAGCATTACCGCCAAAACAGAGAGGATATGATCCAAAAAAACAAGCATCTTTATCTTCAAGGAGAGAGTAAGTATTTCTATTACGAGATAAATGAGTGTAATTAAAATATTTTTCTTTAAAATGTATAATATCAATATTCATTATTAATAATTCATATATTTTCTTAAAGTGATGTTACATTCTGTCAAAATTTTGTGTACACTGATAAAAAAATATAGTTGAAAATACCATAATTTCACTATAAATTATAGTATCCTGAGGCGCCAAGCATATAAAATAGTGCTTTTTACTATAAAAAATGTAGTTGTTATAACGTGAAAATATAGTTTGTAAAATCATAATATTTATTTCACATAACCGTATAATTATGATTGTTGTTATTAGAATATATTGTTAAACAAAACATTATATGGTTAAATGTACTATTAATGAGGTTTTACACAGAGAGAACGGTTTCTTTGAATTTAATAAATTTTATTGCATCCAAACAAATTTGATGATTGGAATGGTCCAAACAAACTAATGTTTCGATCAATAAGAACGATTGTTTGATTTTTCAAGGAATATATATCTTTGTCTTAAACAAAAAATTGTTTGAAACGAAAGACATATTAAAAGAAATGTATTGCTTCACACAAGTAATTAGCTTACTTTACTGCGAGTGATAAACGCTTTCGCCGTGGGGACTTATATACTGTCTCTGGTTGAATTTTACATTTGAGAACTAGGCCATCTAGTGGTGAAAAAGCTTATCACTCGCGGTGGTAACCAAATAATATAATATAGTTGTTGTTACATGATTTTTCTGACTTCACTGTTACTATATTAATATCTAAGCGAACGATAATAATATAGTAACACTTACCATTATTAAGATTGCGATGGCTATATATGAATAGTTAAGTTATGTACTATTCCTTTCTTTCATGTTTTACTATATAAATATTTAAAATTATTACAATTTATAGTAAAAAGTTCTATTGTTTCTCAGTACCATGCGTATATGGTTTATATTACTAGTATTATAGTAGAATTTACTATAAAAATGAGTACCCGGACTATAATTTTTTTACCATGCAATTATAGTCAATTTTATCATCGATTTTATTATCAGTGTAATATTAACAGATTAATACATGGTCCGCGCACTTGTCGCAAATAGTATTTTTTAAACAAATATATAAATTTTGTCTAGCTCAGTGCGTAATTTATAATTGTGCCGTGCTGAAAGTATTTACCTATATTTATAATCGTACTATTTTGTATATCACGTATGATTGATTATGAAATTATTTTTCAGTCAAAACGACAGTGCTGTTGAAGAGGAGCATGGCGTTGGAAACGAGGGTTTTATTGAAGGCGTGGATGGCGGTCAAGGCGATGCTGCTGTTGAAGGAGACGATATTGATCAAGGCGAAGTTTATGTTGGAAAACGAGGAGAACGTTGATGCTGAAGACGAGAATGTCGATGTAGGCGACGATGTTGCGAGAGGCGAGGATGTCGTTGAAGAAAACAACGTTGCTGGAGTTGACGATGTTGAGGAATCTGGCAGAGTTGAGGAGGTATCTGAAAATACTGTTGTTTGCGTATTTTGTAATAAGAATCGAAAGAAACATCAAGGCCGGGAGCAACAATTGCACTTATTAGAGAGGGAAAAAGCATTGAAGAGCATACGGCAATTTGCAATGGACTTGAATGATATAGAATTCGTTGAAAAATTGCATATCTTGGAGTTACAAGAGAAGTTGATCTTTTACCATGTCATATGCCGAAAAAAATATGAACATTCATCCTTGTCGAATAAATGTAAAGATAAACCAAAAACGGCGTGGCACACAGCTCGAGATGTTCATTGTAAAGCGTATGAAGAAGTTTGTAAATTTGTATCGGAAAATATTATTAAAAGAAATCAAACATTTTTCCTCGCGTTTCTAAACACAATATTTATCGATTATTTGAAAGGACACAAGGCAGATACGGATGCGTATACGACAAAGCCATACCATTTAGAAAATCGGCTTCTGTCTACATTTGCCAAAAAAATTACCATTATCTCTCACAATCATAAAAAACTTGTTAAACCTAAACAACGATATATTCCGTTTACCAAAAAATAATATCGACGGATCAGCTCTGCCGCCCTGCAAAATTGAGCTGCACCAACATTTGCTACGGACAACGTACATCGCAAATATTTGGGCACACGCTCATCTTAAGCTTCCAACAACATTACATCCGACTGATTTCGGCTGGGAAGAGAAGGAGGACAAATTTCTTTTCAAATGGTTCGAGGGTGAACAGCTACCCGCCACCCTTGGAGATATAACAATCGAGGATGAGCAAAAAAGTACTGCAGGTTAGAATAATACTGACATATTTCTCTCCATACTAACATTCATTATTTAAGTGTAAATTTTTGATTATTTTCTTTTAAATTTTATCTACATAACTTGCAATTCAAAAAAAATTAATAATATTTAAAACAATTTCGTGCTATACCATGTAAATTTTTTTATACCTAATTTTCTTGTTTGTGTTAAAATTTTGCTCTCTCGTGGTTACTTATAACAAATATATGAAACGTTTTTATACAACTATCATGTATGTCTCTTAATATATTATTATTATACATGTACGTTACAGATGATGAGGAAGAATTTTCAATGAACGACATTGATTGCAGCGATCATGAAAGCGAAAATGAGTTTGAGGGCGATGAATCGGAAGAAGAAATAGAATAAATTTCTTCATACATTATTTTATCTTATACGTATAAGTACACATACGTTTTTTGTAAATAAATACTCAAATAAATGTTGCATATTTTAATATAATTAATAGTAAAACCTATTTTTCATTATCTTCCCTTTTTAGCAGGAAACTTATATGATCCAATAACTGCACGGACGCGCTGTGTTTAGTGATGAAAAAATTATAAATATCTGATACCGCAAAAGCTGAAATTTGGTTAAGTGATAGTTAACTTAATAAGTTTAACGAAAAAAATATCCAGCTTTATATTTAGTGAGGGAAAAGTGCCCAGCTGATGCAGTCAAAGATGCAACGCGCCCGCGCGCACAGCGATGCGCCGCATCTTTGACTGCATCAGCTGGGCACTTTTCCCTCATTAAATATAAAGCTGGATATTTTTTCGTTAAACTTATTAAGTTAACTATCACTTAACCAAATTTCAGCTTTTGCGGTATCAGTTTACTGAGCGCATATTTTTTACTCGTTTACGTGAAAAGCTGGGGCATAATCCCCCACTCTAAAGTCAGCTGGATACGTTTTTTCGTTTGTTTACAACATAATGAACATGTCAACAAAGTATCGGCTTTTGCGGGTATTAGTTTTTTTTGTATTATTATCTTACGTGTGTGGGAGGCTGCCGCAGCTACACCCCACGGAAGTGCGCGCGCTGGAGGTCCATTCACTTACTACTGATACCAAATAAAGCGTAGGAAAAATTTTCAGTTTTTGCGCTTTTGGTCATCCTAAAGGTCGCTGGCTCCCGGACTATACAGATGTGGCTGTACGCGCGTAGTTTCTACGTCCACGAAAATAATGAACGTTAT
>JASTWQ010000883.1:0-59105 GCA_035220615.1 Leptothorax acervorum
ACCCTTCGACGGAAATTGGGCGCGAACGAAACGATACATATCGTCCGCGGAACAGGTCGGACTCACCGGACCTTCCTTCAGCCACAATCCGTAGAGCTCCGTGATCGCGCTCCTTATCTCCTCGCCCTCGCGCGCGCGACGCGCGCCGATATTCCTCTGATTCGTCAGGTATCTCGACACGCTCCCGAGAAACTCTCTCAGGTTCCACGTCGCCGAGCGCTCCAGTCTCCATATCTCGTTCAACAGTCGATCAGGGCGAAGGTTGGCAATTCGACGTCCGTAAGCGCGCCCACCTGCAGCGAATCGTCCAGAATCGCCATCATCTCCGCGTCCTTCTGCTGACTCTCCGCGACGTTCATGTCGACGTTTTTCGCGCTCTGATGGACGTCTCTCGCGCTACCCGCGATTTTATACAGCGCTCCAAATGAGATCGATCGGTCCGATAGGACAGAGGAGCGCGCGCTCGGGGATGACCGCACCGCTCGTCCTTGAGAAAGAACCCCGTCGTCGCCACCCCGATAAAACCCGACTCTAGGGCGCGTCGCTATCATCGCCCGACGCGGCGGCCAGACCCGATAAAACCCGACTCTAGGACGCGTCGCTATCGCGCGACCCTCGCGACTTGCGCGCCCAAGCGCGGAAAAAATCGCGCCAATCGCGCGACCCTCGCGACTCGCGCGCCCGAGCGCGAAAAAAAATCGCGCCAATCGCGCGACCCTCGCGACTCGCGCGCCCGAGCGCGGAAAAAATCGCGCCAGTGCCCGGGGAGAAAATCTTAACGATCCCCCCTGGGCGCGGGGAGGTCCGCTCCGCTGCGGTAAGGGGAAAGAAATCTTCCCCTCGCAGCCCCCACCTGACCCGCGCCCACCGCTTACGGCTTCCCCCACGCCCCGCCGCAGCCCGTCCCGACCCCCCGGAATTTGCTCACTGGGCTTAAAACCCACTACTGTTTACCTACTCCTGAAACAGAGAAAAGCAGAATTAATTCAAAATCAGTCTACGAAAGGTCTGTGGACATTATACTTACCTTCTCGGTTAGACACGGTTAAACCGAGTGGCGACCGTTGATAAAAGCGAAAATAGAGACAGTGAGTCGTGATAAAATTACTTTCCGCCTGGTTAGGGTATCCGAACAACATATGCGAGAAATAGGGAGTCACCTTGAAACCGTCAACTGTTTCAGCGCCTCCGAAGGGTCAACGCCGAGATCGAAAGCGAGCGAGTCCACGGCGACGCCAAAGGATGTCGCAGAGCAGATGACGCAGCCGAAAGTCCGCGTGAAGCGGGTGCAGGTGGTGAAATCGAGGGGCGAGAGGAGCGACGACCAGCAGCAGCAGCAGCAGCAGCGGGGCGACGTGAACGAAGCGAAGAGGAACGCCGCCCAATGCCCTCCAAGAGACCCAAGCGCGAACAAAGATCTGTGATTCCCTGTCCCTGAGCGCACTGATGTACAGCTAGTGATAAGCGCGATTAATTATAAGTTATTAAAGATAAGAAAAACGATTAACCTTAATTATAAGTATTATGCGAGATACTTGCGAGTAAATATATACAGGGTGTTTGAAACAAAAGTACCCAGCCGAAAAATGGGGGTACATTGGGTCAAACCAAGACGAAAAGTCATGTACCATTTTGCAAGATTCGCAATAGTTAGCGAATTATTAATTGATACGTCTGAGCAAATGAGCGCATGAGAAGCGGTAGGCCGAACTCGGCAGACATGTAAAATACCATTTAATACCATAAAATGGTATTTTACGTGTCTGCCGAGTTCGGCCTACCGCTTCTCATGCGCTCATTTGCTCAGAAGTATCAATTAATAATTCGTAAAAGTCATGTACCATTTTGTAAGATTCGCAATAGTTTACGAATGATTAATTGATACTTCTGAGCAAA
The DNA here is from genome assembly GCA_035220615.1 of Leptothorax acervorum. Lineage (NCBI taxonomy): Eukaryota > Metazoa > Arthropoda > Insecta > Hymenoptera > Formicidae > Leptothorax > Leptothorax acervorum. The sequence continues at coordinate 1,897 of JASTWQ010000883.1, forward strand.
TGAGCGCATGAAAAGCGGTAGGCCAAACTCGGCAGACACGTAAAATACCATTTTATGGTATTAAATGGTATTTTACATGTCTGCCGAGTTCGGCCTACCGCTTCTCATGCGCTTATTTGCTCAGACGTATCAATTAATAATTCGCTAACTATTGCGAATCTTGCAAAATGGTACATGACTTTTCGTCTCGGTTTGACCCAATCTACCCCCATTTTTCGGCTGGGTACTTTTGTTTCAAACACCCTGTATATACAGGGTGTTTCATTTTAATCGCCCCAGGCGAATATCTCGAAAAATATGAAAGATACGGAAAAACGTTTAAGACAAAAGTTGTTTGGTTTGAAGGGGGACATAAGATGGTGTCATTGGTTTGACTTTGAGTGAACGTGCCGAGGTCATATAAAGTTCAACTTTGTCTTTTTAAATGACACCCCCTATTTTTCATTGCATATTCTTGTAGCTTACCTCAAGAGCTTTCCAAAACACTGTATTTAAGTATTTTTTCATGAAGTACTTTTCGAGTTACAAGGCTCGAAAGTTACAATCCCGCCGGCATTAGCATTACCCAAGGTGTACCGGCCAATGAAGACAAGACCCAAGATTGATCCGGTTAGTGAAGGCAAGACCCAAGATTGATCCGGCCAGTGAAGGCAAGACCCAAGATTGATCCGGCCAGTAAAGGCAAGACCCAACATTGATCCGGCCAGTGAAGGCAAGACCCAACATTGATCCGGAAAATCTTGGGTCTTGCCTTCATTGGCTGGATCAATGTTGGGTCTTGCCTTCACTGGCCGGATCAATGTTGGGTCTTGCCTTCATTGGCCGGATCAATGTTGGGTCTTGCCTTCACTAACCGAATCAATCTTGGGTCTTGCGTTCACTAACCGGATCAATCTTGGGTCTTGCCTTCATTGGCCGGATCAATGTTGGGTCTTGCCTTCACTAACCGGATCAATGTTGGGTCTTGCCTTCACTAACCGGATCAATCTTAGGTCTTGCGTTCACTAACCGGATCAATCTTGGGTCTTGCCTTCATTGACTGGATCAATGTTGGGTCTTGCCTTCACTGGCCGGATCAATGTTGGGTCTTGCCTTCATTGGCCGGATCAATGTTGGGTCTTGCCTTCATTGGCCGGATCAATGTTGGGTCTTGCCTTCACTAACCCGATCAATGTTGGGTCTTGCCTTCATTGACCGGATCAATGTTGGGTCTTGCCTTCACTAACCGGATCAATCTTGGGTCTTGCCTTCACTAACCGGATCAATCTTGGGTCTTGCCTTCACTAACCGGATCAATCTTGGGTCTTGCCTTCACTGGCCGGATCAATGTTGGGTCTTGCCTTTACTGGCCGGATCAATCTTGGGTCTTGCCTTCACTGGCCGGATCAATGTTGGCTCTTGCCTTCACTAACCGGATCAATCTTGGGTCTTGCCTTCACTGGCCGGATCAATCTTAGGTCTTGTCTTCATTGGCCGGCACATCTTGGGTAATGCTAATGCCGGCGGGATTGTAACTTTCGAGCCTTGTAACTCGAAAAGTACTTCATGAAAAAATACTTAAATACAGTGTTTTGGAAAGCTCTTAAGGTAAGCTACAAGAATATGCAATGAAAAATAGGGGGTTTCATTTAAAAAAACAAAGTTGAACTTTATATGACCTCGGCACGTTCACTCAAAGTCAAACCAATGACACCATCTTATGTCCCCCTTCAAACCAAACAACTTTTGTCTGAAACGTTTTTCCGTATCTTTTACATTTTTCGAGATATTTGCCTGGGGCGATTAAAATGAAACACCCTGTATATAGGTAAAAGGATGTGATTTATAAGACATTTTTTTTTATACCTTTATTTTAATTTATATACAGATATAAGTTTATAAATAATAATAAACTTGTACCGCGCGCGGATATGCCATACGGATTATTTTTTGACAGGACACGACAGATGACACGCTATAATGCCAAAGGACAGCGTGCATAAAAGTATGTACGTGGGATATAAAATAAAAGACTGTTTCACGAAAAACTATATCAAAAACTTCCCTGCTTCCATGCATGCGTAATAGGATGTAAGCATAGTAGACGCGTGAACGAGAGAGACGGTTGTGTAACGCGAAGAACGATTAACGGTAATAAAGATTCCTGAATTCGATAATCGAAAGGCGCGATCGCGTTGCATTCAAGGACGAGCCATCGACCCGCGACGCGTAACCAACGGCGCGCAGTGAAATTCGTGGCGCGAAGTCGAAAGATACGATTCGGTGTGCCGGAAAGACTGCATGCCGTGTCCGGAGAACACCGGAAGCGAGATTTACTTGACCGAAAGTGCGCGCACCTAATTACCAGCGCGGCTCATTAATTTGAACGGCGACTTGAGAAACGCGTTGAGAGGGATCCTATGAACATCCCTGAGGGGGGCCCAAGGTCATCCGGTGGGCGCACGCCAAATTAGATGCGCGGTCTTATCCTTGGAACCGAGGTGTCCAGGAGGCACGGGGGTGATCCGGGGACACTATTCGACCGACGAGACGGCCAGCGAGGCAGCGCGTAGCAAGTTACGTGCGCGTGGATAAAAGATCATAACAAGCGATAAAATTCTATTCGCGTGATCGGTAGAAGCATAGATAAAGCAACGATAATGGTAAAGATCGATTAACAAGGGCGCGCAGCTAACTTCTTGCGACAAGGCCACGCGCACGCTCGGCCATGCGAAAGGCGCTCGGGCGGGGCGAGAGAAATGTCACCGTGACAGCGGTGTAACCACAGCAATCTCTATCGGTGTATCCGATAGTCTCGACGACTACCGCGCCCTTACTCCCGGTCATTTTTTGATCGGCGCCAACCTTGTCGCAATCCCGGAGCCGAGCGTACTCGACATAACCGAGAATCGGCTCTCGCGTTGGCAATTAGTGCAACAAATTTCTGAAGGTTTTTGGAGGTCGTGGGTAGGCGATTATTTGCATACGCTCCAACAACGCCCGAAGTAGCGCGTCATCCAAAATCTGGCCACCGTCGGTCGGATCGTGCTAATGCGTAATCCGCTCGCTCCCCCCAGTCATTGGGAACTTGGACGCATTGTTGCTTGTCATCCCGGGGAGGATGGTCTGACGCGCGTCGTCACAGTCAAAACCGCGCGCTCCGAATACAAGCGACCCATCGTCAAGCTTTGTTTCTTGCCGATCGACATAAATACTGCAACCGAAGGAGAAGCGGTCAAGGCGGGCGGCTCGCGGCCGTAATGCGTTCCGTCTTTCGGTCAAAACAATGTAAATATGTATAAAACGCAATTAGATTTAAGATTTCGCTGTTTCCTTAGATGTAAGATTTTCTTTAGACTTAAGATTCCGCTTTTAGATTTGTTTTATTGTATCCATATATCCACGCATTCAACAATTACTGTATGTTAATTCTCGTTTCGAATATAACTATTCGAGGCGGGCGGTATGTTCGGGACTCGCGAAACATCACATATGTTAAATGGCGATCATCGACCCGCATTCCTCGCCGTGTTGTCGTTTCACGTGTTTACGCGCGAGACCTTGTCAGCGCCTGGAGAAATTCCCCCGAATTTCCACGAAAGCCAGCTCCGTTTCTCGAAAATAATCGCGTTATTTCTCGAACTATCTTCCCCCTCCTCGCGCGTTCTAGCAACCGCTCCGAAATTCAGCTGACACCGCTCGCGCTCAGAAGCCTTTGTACCGTTGTAACGAACGAATAAAAGTCGATACCAATACACAGCACATCCGAAGATACGTCGTTTTCTCGATCCTACCGATCCTAATTACCTTGACTGCCGGGTCTTCTTACAAGGCTATACCAGCCGACCGCGCTCAACGAACGATACCCGATCGCGAGTGCACAATTGCAAAACTGTATTTTGCGGCCAAGAAATATAAGTATTTACGGTTAAGAAATACTTCCAAGAATACTCAGACAAGTTTAAGGAATAATTCATGTGTGTTAAAATATTTGTTATAAAAATCGATGAGAAATTAATTGTCAAACAACATTTGTATTTTCAATGATAAATAATGCGTCAAAAATATTGTCAGTTGTTTCAATCAATTTACCTATAGGTAATATAATCATTAGGATTAAACTACGTTCCAATACCCCTAATTTTCCTACGATTACATTTATGTTCGTGAAGGAAATTCCAGGTTATAAAGCTGATTGTATCGCCCTCAAACGAGCGCGCGATGTCATCGCTATTCGCGCGTCGATAACTTCCTTGTTGCGGCAACTAAAATTTATTATATTCAATGTGCACATGGGAAACGAGAAAGACAAATAAAAACAGACGTTTACCGCCGTCGCGAAAATGAAAGGGGAAACCGCAGAAGAACTTAGCCGAATTTCCAATGCCGTTACGGCCGCCGTGAACGCTCAGGAGAGTATCGGTAGGCCCATCGAGTCTCACGGGATGGATCTCTTCAACCATCTCGTGATTGAATTGTTCGACCCGCGAACGCGTCTGGAGTGGGAGTCCTCCACGTGCGACTCCGTCGATCCGCCGAGCTGTGACACGTTGATGAACTTTATCACTAAACGCATTCTTACGCTGAACGCCGCGAAACCGAAAAGCACTGCTTCTAAAGGCTCAGGAGAGCCGTCAAAATCCGCGAAAGCACACGTCGCGAAACGCGCCGAGGCACCATTATGTTCACTTTGCAAGGGCAAACACTCACTCATGTGGTGCCCCGAATTCAAATCGAAGACGGCCGGTGAACGCAAGTCGGTTATCGACACGAACAGACTGTGTTATAATTGTTTCGGCACTCATCCCATGGCGAAGTGTCAATCAATAAAGAATTGCATGACGTGCAATGCCCGGCATCACACAATGCTGCACGACGCGTATGTTGCCGCGCCGAAACCCGCTGAAGTTAACACTGTTAACACACTTTCCGCCGCACAAAAAACCGATGACCGCAAGGCGGTTCTTCTCGCGACCGCGCGAGTGACCGTGGCCGATCGGTTCGGGGACTCACACGCCGTTCGGGTCCTCATCGACCAAGGCTCCGAGGTGTCAATCGTGTCGGAGCCACTGGTGCAACGACTGCGCTTGTCGCGATCACACACCCGGGTGTCCATCTTCGGGATCGGAGGCTCACAATCCGGGTCCACTCGCGGCAAGGTCACGCTAAACGTCTCCTCGAACGTCACCGGAGCCACGCTCACCGTCGTCGCGTTCGTGCTTCCGCGTCTCTCGCTCTACCAGGGCTCGGAGATCAAACGCGGCACTACGTGGCCTCACATCCAAGGGCTTCAGTTGGCCGACCCGCAATTCGCTGCTAGCGATCCAATCGACCTTCTACTGGGAGCAGAAGTCTGCTCGACTATTCTCGAGGACGGCCTCCGCAAGGGCGGACCTCAAGCTCCAGTCGCTCAGAAGACCACTCTGGGGTGGATTCTTTCGGGGGGCTGCGGTGCGACCTCTCTTCTTGGTCACCGTAGCTCATTCCAATGTACCGCTGACCACGACCTGGCCGAGCTGGTACGCCGCTTTTGGGAGCAGGAGAGCGAACCTCCCGCTTCCGCCATTTTGACTCCCGAGGAAAAGGAGTGTGAAGACTTCTTCGTGCGCACTCACGAGCGCACACCCGCTGGGCGGTACGTCGTCCGACTGCCGTTCTCTTCACCGCCAACGGATCTCGCCGAGACCCGCCAAGCAGCCGAGCGAATGCTGTTCGCCATGGAACGGAAGTGCGACCGGGATCCCCGATTCGGAGAGCTCTACCGCGCATTCATGCGAGAGTACGAGGATCTCGGACACATGGAGGCCGTACCACAGCCCGACGAGGTCGAGAGTACACGTAAGTGCTACTTGCCCCACCACGGGGTGCTCAAAGAGTCGAGCACCACCACGAAGCTGCGAGTTGTGTTCAACGGCTCGCAGCGCACTAGGTCCGGTGCGTCGCTCAACAAATATCTTCCTCACCGGCGAGAATCTCCTGCCGCCGCTCACCGATGTGGTTACGTGTTGGCGTTGGTACCGCTTCGCGATGATCACCGACGCAAAAATGATGTACCGGCAAATCATCGTTCATCCGTTGGACCGCACCTTCCAGAGGATACTCTGGCGACACAATGTCCGCGAACCAGTGCGCGAGTTCCAGTTGACCACGGTGACGTACGGCCTCGGGAGCGCGCCACATTCCGCGAACCGAACGCTTGAACAACTCGCCGAGGACGAGAAAGCACGTTATCCCCGCGGCGCGATCGCACTCCGCCGCCACCGTTACGTCGACGACGTCTCAACCGGAGCGAACACTAAGCCCGAAGCGATCGCAATACAGACCGAACTCCGCGAGATATGCACGGCGGGCGGGTTTCCGTTGCGAAAGTGGGCCGCGAACTCCGAGGACATTTTGGTCGGCATTCCGCCTGAGCACCGTCTTCAACGCGCACCGCACTTGTGGGAAGACGAAGGTCACTCCACTCTCGGTCTCCGATGGCACCCCACGGAAGATCAATTTTCGTTTACGATACGTCCGCGCACGATCTCTGACTACACTAAAAGACGCGTTCTCTCTTAAACCGCGCGATTGTTCGATCCTCTGGGGTGGCTCGCCCCTGTCGTGATTCGGGCAAAAATCTTCATTCAATCCACGTGGCTGCGAAAAATCGGATGGGATGCTCCGCTTCCATCGGAGGACGCACAACACTGGGAGCACTTTCTGGCGGAGCTTCCCCAACTCGCGAGCATTCGCGTGAGCCGCTGGCTCGACAGCGGTGACACAGACACGGCAATCGAGATCCATGGCTTCGCCGACGCATCCGAACGCGGATACGCGGCCGTCGTCTACCTCCGCGTCACGAGAAACGGCACTACCACACTGCACTTGTTGACGGCAAAAAGCAAGGTTGCTCCTATCACGGAGGATCCGTGGGGGCGTCCGTATAGGCTTGTCATGGACAAGCTCAAGCCATGGACGCCCCCGCTCACGGAAACACTGGCCCCCCAATTTGTCGGCGGGGTGGTGGATACACTATTCCCCGCCGACAGAGGAGGAGAGGTCCTCTTTCCGGAAATCAGAATTCCGGAATGGAGGGAGGACCTGGGGGTCAGTGGGGAGGAAGTGGCGAGGGCCATCCGCGGGGTCAAGAGGCAGAAGGCCCCTGGCCCCGACGGGATTCCAGGCAGGGTCTGGGTCTTGGCCGCGGGGGAGCTGGCCGGCTGGATGCGGGATCTCTTTACCGCATGCCTGCGTGCCGGCCGGTTCCCCAAAAGATGGAAGGAGGCCAGCCTGGTCCTCCTGCCAAAGGCGGGAAAGCCCGCGGACTCCCCGTCCGCGTACAGGCCCGTGTGCCTGCTGGACGAGGTGGGCAAGATCTTCGAGAGGATCATTGCCGAGCGCCTCGTCCGGCACCTGCTGTCCCGTGGGGAGGGAAGAGGTCTCTCCGACGACCAGTTCGGCTTCCGTGCGGGGAGGTCAACCGTGGACGCGATTAGGCGCGTCCTCTCCCGCACGGAGGCCGAGATTGAGGAGGGGGGAGTGGTGTTGGGGGTGTCGTTTGACGTCGTCAACGCCTTCAACACCCTCCCCTGGGAGGTAATAGGGAGGGCGCTAGTGCGGTTCGGCGTCCCTCCCTACCTCATTAGGGTCGTCGGAGACTACTTCCGGGACAGAGGCTTGAGGTACACGGACCGGGACGGGGTCCTGAGGATCAGGCTCGTGGAGCGTGGTGTTCCGCAGGGGTCGGTGTTGGGACCCCTGCTCTGGATCATCGCCTACGACCCGGTCCTCGGGGTGGCCCTCCCCAGAGGATGCTGGCTCACGGGATATGCAGACGACATATTCCTGGGGGTCAGCGGGGAGGGCTGGCGGGAGGCAATCAGGCTGGCCAACGTGGCGGCGGCGAGCGTGGTGCGCGCCATCCGGGCGCTGGGTCTGAAAGTGGCCCCCCAAAAGACGCAGGCGACCATGTATTACAACGGTCGCCTCGCGGGGGGGCCACCCCCGGAAGGACTCAGCGTCCGGGTGGAGGGGACGGAGGTCCCGATCACTCCCCACCTCCTATATCTGGGGGTGTGGATCGACCGGAGAAGGAGCTTTGGCGAACACGTTTCCCGCGTGGTCCTAAAAGCGAGGGCGGTGGCCAATAATTTGGCCAGGCTACTGCCAAATATTGGCGGGGCCAGCGGGAGCGTGCGTCGCCTCTACGTGGCCACGGTCCACTCGGTGCTGCTGTACGCAGCACCGGTGTGGGAGGAAAAGGTGGGCAGCAATGCCCGCCTTGGTGGGCAGCTGGCGGCGGTCCAAAGGCTTATAGCCAACAGAGCCGCCAGGGCCTACCGGACCGTGTCACACGTGGGGGCGACTACCCTCGCCGGAATCCCCCCGATTCACCTGATCGCCAGGTCACATACACGCGTGTATACGCGGACCAAGGCGATCAGGGACGGGGGGGGGTGTCATCACGGCGAGGGTTAAGAGAGCGCTGAAGCTCCAGGCCAAAGCGGTCCTCCTGCGAGATTGGGAGGAGTTCCTCGCGAACCCCCAACTGTGGGGCAGGAGGGTCAGGGAGGCCATCCGGCCGGTCCTAGGGGAGTGGGTGGAACGTAAGGGGAAAGGCCTTACGTTCCACACGGCACAGGTGATCACCGGGCATGGGTGCTTCGGTGATTACCTGTGCCGAATCAGGAAGGAGCGCACCACGCGCTGCCATCACTGCCCGGAGGAGGCAGACACGGCGCAGCATACGCTGGAGTTTTGCCCAGCGTGGGAGGAGCAGCGCCGTGTCCTCCGGGCAAGTGTAGGAGACGACCTCGCCCTCTCGACCATCATCGCCGCGGCGGTGACCGGGGGAGAGGAGGGCGAGGTCAAATGGAGGGCGTTCGTCTCCTTCTGCGGCGCAGTCATGTCGCAGAAGGAGGCAGCCGAACGCGTCAGGAGGGGGGAAGCACCACCCCCCTCCAGCGACAACAACTGGAGCGACGGGGTGGGTCCGGGCCGCAGACCGCCGCCGCCACCACGGCGGCGGCGATATTTTTTACGACGGCGCAGGCCCAGGAGCGGCCCCCCCCGTCGCGATTCCGGTTTCGGAGGGGGACAGCACATGACAGTGCCGGGGGGGAGAAGGGCACAGTTAATGCGCACAAGAGGTATCTTCTCCCTTCCTTCGCCCCCCCCCCCCACGGAACGGGAGGAGGCCGCTGCCGTCGGCGACACCGGCCAACGGCCGTAGACACGGTCCCCCCCCCCCCAAAAAAAACTAAAGGGGTGACCGCGGGGGTGGAGCGGGCGTGCGGGCGGGGTTTACCGCACGCCCGCAGCATAACCCACCCCTGCTAGAGGGGCGGCGGTCTGGGTGGATGTCCCCCCATTCCGCCGCGGTGGTTTCAGGTGGCGGCTCCAAGGAGCCGGGGGAGACGCCGGCGGCGTCTCCCGGGTTGGCGCCCAAGTCAAATGGGCCTGGCGCTGGGGGGCCCCGGAAGAATCAGTGCGTTTCCCGGGGCTCCCCATGACAACGAGCGCCATGAGGGACATCCGCAGGAGTTTTAGTGGGCAGGGTATGCATGCAGTATCGTGAGCGATGTGCATGCTATACAATCCCACACTCCCCCCGCTTATGCCTCTTCCCGGAGGCCGGGGGGGTCTTCCCCGAAAGGGGCTACTGGGTAAACCTGGGACTTTTAGCCCCAGGGATCCTAGTAGTTGAAGATTTCTCCTGCGTTAAAAAAAAAAAAAAAAAAAAAAAAAAGTCCCTGCCGCGACTCGAACTCTGCGCCGCTTCGTTGCTCACCACTTTAACGCGACACGTTCGCGACGTTTTCAGTTTGTCCACAGCTACAATCTGCCTCTGGTCTGACTCTCGGGTGACACTTCACTGGATCCAAGCCCACGCATCCCGGTGGAAGACATACGTGGCCAACCGGGTGTCACATATCCAAACTCTACTCCCGGAGGCTCAATGGCGGCACGTTCCCGGACGAGACAACCCGGCTGACTGCGCTTCCCGGGGGATAGCACCCAGCGAGCTGATTGGTCATCCGCTGTGGTGGACGGGACCCACCTGGCTCCGCGAGGACCGAGCTCAATGGCCCAACGTGCACGACGAGATGCCGGACACCGAGCTGCCAGAGCAGAGGACCGCTGTCAACACCGCCGTCGGGAAGATCGAAACGGAGCCCGATATGCTCCTTCGATTCTCCTCGCTGCACCGACTCTTACGAGTCACGGCATGGTGCCTGCGGTGGCGACGCACCACCTCCCGCACTGACGAGCATCACCCCGACGACCAGGCGCGGACACTGCAACCGGAGGAGCTCGACACAGCGCTGTCGCGATGGCTTCGCGTGGCGCAAGAGCTCCACTATCCAGACGAGATCAAGGCGGTCGCAGCAGGTGGCACCGTATCTCACCGCAGTCATCTCGCCAAGCTGAGCCCTTTCCTTGATGACAACGGCGTACTCAGGGTCGGAGGGCGACTCAAGCACTCGCTGCTTTCGTTCGACGAGCGCCATCCTACGATCGCACCCACGTCTTCCTGGCTCACTCGCCTGCTAGTGGAGTCCTGCCACCGAAGGACACTCCATGGAGGAGTGCAATTGACGCTCGGAACTCTCCGCCTACGCCACTGGATTCCACGAGGCCGGGCCGTCGTAAAACAACTGCTACATCGGTGCATAACATGCACCCGCTGGCGAGTCGCTACACCGCAACCACCGATGGGCAATCTTCCGCGAGCACGCGTCACTCCGACGCGTCCATTTCTCCGGACCGGTGTGGATTATGCCGGTCCGATTCACATCCGCACGACCAAGGGGAGAGGACATCGAGCACACAAGGCATTCATCGCGGTCTTTGTGTGCCTCGTCTCCAAGGCCGTGCACCTCGAAGTAGTCTCAGACTACACGACGGAGGCTTTCCTGGCCGCACTCCGTCGTTTCACGGCACGCCGAGGGCTCTGCACGGACATTTACTCCGACTGCGGCACCAATTTTATCGGAGCTGACCGGGCACTGCAGGAGCTCTTTCGCGCGTCTTCATTTGACGGCTGCAACCTGGCTCATGCCACCAGCAATCAAGGCATCCGTTGGCACTTCAACCCGCCAGCCGCACCGCACTTCGGAGGACTGTGGGAGGCAGCGGTGAAGTCCACCAAATTCCACCTCCGGCGGGTCATCGGCGAAACCACGCTCACATTCGAGGAGATGAGCACCTTTCTCGCACAAGTAGAGGCCTGCTTGAACTCTCGGCCGATCCAGGCCCTATCTGACGACCCGGAGGACGTCTCGGCGCTGACACCGGGGCACTTCCTAATCGGAGCTCCTCTCCTGGCAGTGCCCGAGCCGTCATTGGAGGCGAAGCCCGACAGTGCTCTCTCCCGCTGGAATGTCCTGCAAAAAATGCGCGACCACTTCTGGGGACGATGGTCGCGTGAGTTCATCCACCAGCTGGCCTCCCGACCGAAGTGGCTGAAGGCTGAGACAGCCCCGAGTATCGGTGCGCTATGCCTCATTCGCTCCGAGACGGCCCCGCCAACCCGATGGCCTCTGGCAAGGATCACCGAGCTGCACCCGGGGGATGACGGCATCGTGCGAGTGGTGACCATCCGCACGGCCACGTCCGAATTCATCCGGCCGTTAATAAAACTCGTGCTGCTTCCGGGGGCCACCGACTCCACAACCACTACCGAGGATACGTGAGAAAGAAACAAAAAAAAAGAAAATCCCATCCCTGCTTATAATTGTCAATTTTCGGTTGTTATTTATGTTAATTTTCGCGAAATTAATTGGTCGTGGCCTGCTTCCTCCGAATCAGGCATTTACTTTGCACTTCACTCCAGCGTTGTTATCGCAACTTTATTGTCAACTCCACTCGTTTCCGTGCACTCACTGTAAATCCTCACTACAATTCGAACGTCACATAACTCGGCGTTACACACGAAATTACTCGCGCGACTAAAACTCGCATTTCGCTCGCGGTCGATCCTCATTCAGATCCTCACACGACGTACCGACACACCCCCACGACGAAGCACGTGGTGATCGTGTGCTCGCGCGCCATCCGCGGCGCGCCGTCACGCCAGATGGCTCACAGAAATCGATATATTGATTGCACGTTCGGCAATCGCGATACTGGGCGGAATCCCACGAGTCTTTCATTTCGTCACGCAATGACGAGGCGGGCGGGAATGTTTGAGATCGCGCTAATAATCTAAATCATATGTCGCAATTATATGCATGTGCACGCTGAGATAAAACGCCTATAATATTTTTTGTGATAAGTTATAACATGAGGTTTCTAGATTCTTTATTTCGGTACACTTCTAGAAGCTTCATGACATTTCGATTCTGTTCTCTGTATATAGAAAAAACCTCATGTTATAATCCTTATTTTGCGACAAACAACAACAATGGTAAACGACTTCTCGTCGTTAGCTTGCGCGCTCCGACGACGTAGGCAGCCGAAAGCCAACCGCTATGCTAAGACTCGCGTCACGCGCCTATCAGGTGCGGCTCCTCGCGCGAGATCCCCCTGACTACCAATCGCGCTCGGTGGTCTGGGGTCATCTCGATTGTTTTAATTTTATTGGCAATCAGCAAAAGACCTGCCCCTTTTTGGAACAGATAAAACGGCCTGCGTCGCCGGAGACGCTCTCGATCGTAGTTCACCCGCAATTATTGTTAAAACCGCTAGTGCAACCGCTTTTCGACCCGCTTTGCTTTCGCATTTTCGCTCACGCTTAAAACTCTAACTTCGCACGCCGCACTTGATCTTTGCGCGCCTTTGCTTATTGCGATTTCCTCCTGGAAAAAGGACTGTGCAAATAATCGAGTTATTGAACATTGTAATAAATTACTTTATTTTGAACTTCACTGTATAAAACTTGACCTTTCTTAGTGCTTGTCCTTCCTGCTCCGCGCTAACTCTGTTGCATCCGCGCTCTCGCGAACATACATTTTTTTATGTATTTTTTTATACAATAAAAATAAATGTCTTTATATATATTAAATCACGTTGTCCCCTTGTGTATCCATGAATTGTGCGATCCATCGAATCCCAAACATTTCACATAAACCTCGTCACCCCTCCTGCGAAGTACTTTCTCCACGAGATACACGTCTGGATAAGCCGCGCGATGCAGCTCATGCTCGTAGAATCCTCCGGTGACAGATTTTCCTCGATAGTCCTCGAGTAGATAGGTTACGGGATTAGTACGCTGTACTTTAACAATTTTAAAAACCTCGGTTGTCCAATTCGGCGTGTAACCTTTCTCGAAAACAGTCTTGTACTTGCTGACGCGTACCAGGTCGTCTACTTTGAAATTTGCCGGACCCGCGATCTTTATCTCGCTGTACACCGTGTTCAAGAGTCTTTCGGCGATCGCGGGAGTAACGTCGACGGGCCGCACGCCGATCGTTCGATGCTTGCGCGCGTTGTAATCCGACACGAGTCGCAGCAACGCGTCGACCCACTTGTAAGTCCCATTGAGCGTAAACATCTTCCACATGTCATTCTTTAACGTGCGATTGAATCGCTCGACGACCGATGCCTTCATCACCGAATATGTGGAATAATGATTAATGCCGTGTTTTCTCATGAGACGTTGCACGTCGGCGTTGTAAAATTCCTTCCCCATATCGGTTTGCAAGTTTTTCGGGCACCTCTTGCTGTCTCGAATTATCTTAGCGATAACGTCAGCTGTCTCGCTTCCGCCTTTACTCTTGAGTGGCACGGCCCACGCGTACTTGCTCAGCACATCGATGACGGTAAGTATGTAGTGGTAGCCTCTATTGAAACGCGAGTAAGGACGCATCTCGACGATGTCAGCCTGCCACAAGTCATCGTACCCACGCACGATGACGCGTCTTCGGGGAAAATTTCTTCTCGCCGGTGAGTGCAGTTCCTCGACGAGTCGTCGCTTTTTGATATTTTTACGTCCATCGGATTTTGACGATGTCATGTTTTTTTTTAACGGTGCGTAATAATACACGCAAAGAAATTACATCTCACTTTTTTAAACCAATCAATAACCGTTTATTTCCGTTCATTGTCGCTCAATAGCGGTTCTTTGTCATCGGCTTGTCGTCTGTTTCTGCTCATTAACCGTTCACAGCCGTTCCTGAACCGTTCGTAACCGCTTCTGAGCCGTTCATTGGTCGTTTGATAACTGTTCGATGACCGTTCCTGAATCGCTCGTCATTGGGCAACCTTTCGTAACCTTTCCCGGATCGTTTGCCGCTGTCCATCGTTATTCAGGTTTCGTCGATCGAAAGATATGTGCCTCGAGCGCCTCTCGGTTCGCGTCCAACACGGCTTGCGTATCTCGTTTGAGCGCGATCAGATTCGTTTCGATTTCCTCCAACTGATCTCTCAATATTTTAACGCTATCTCTTAGAAGTCTAAGACTCGTTTCAAATTCAGTCTCCAATCGCGATTTACGATACTTCTCGAATTCCGCTTCGTCTCTCAAACTCTTAACGCTCTGTTCTACGTACAGTTTATTAATTGCGTCACCGTCAGCCTCCGGTTGCGCCACGCGACGAATCTTGCGCGAATTTGCGTCAAAGTCCGTAGCAGTGCGACACAGAGCGTTATCGCGCACGAAATTTCTCATTAATCCACTCCACTGATGGTACAATACGGCGTTCGACGCGTCTCTGCTCTGCTCGAATATACCAAATTTGTTGATCGGCATTTCGACGCTGATTGAGCGGCTCGCCGCCGCTCGGCTCAATTTATATTAAGACCGGCTTCGCGAAGTTCCTCGATGATCGACAGGATCTCGTTGTCGTGGGCATTGTTGCCAGCGTGGTGCGAAGCGTCGAGCAATCGTAGACGATCCACCAGCTCGTTGGGGTCGTCCCAGTGCACGTAATCGATCTTATTGTCGGTCAGCGTCATCGCGCGAGGCGCGATTAATCCCTTTCCGGATCGTTTCTTCATGGATGCAGGTGGTATCAACTCCTGGATTATCTTCATGTACTTGTCCCCCCTGTGGGACTTTACTCGCCCGAGAGGATCGTGATTGAATCTATGAGTGCTCGTCTCAAACAGGATATTCTTGTACTTTTGCATATCCTCCTCCGTGTAAATGTTTTTATCAGGCTTGTTTTTAAAGATCAACTCGTAAATACCGGGTGTGCCAATGTAATGTACGTCGTCGATCGGTACGATCGTTCCATCGTTGCCCAGATAAACACCGTACACGGAATCTATATCGCTCTTTGGTTTGGCGCTCATAAGAGCACAGATGTACTCTTGACCCAATGGACCCAAGGTATCGTGCAACGCTTCTCGACCCTCCGGCGTTTCCAACTCCTTTCGAATAGACGTCGCGAGCTCTGAGTCGTCCGTGAGTTCGAAAACAGGCACGTTTTCGGGTAATTCGAACTTTATTGTAGGCTGCATTTTTCTCGCCGTTACGTATGGTGGAGATGATATCGGTGGAGATGAGGTTATCGGTGTAGAGGTTATCGGTGGTACACCCAGTAAAACTTTCGATCGTTTCGATTGGCTAGATTTACGCGGCACCTGCGGGTGATCCGACCAATTTCTCTTTCTCGGCATCGCATTCTCGGAAAACGTTTCGATCTCAGCGTCGCTCTCCGGCTCCTCTTTCTTCACCGCGGTCGATTTGTCGGCGATCTTTTGCAACGGCTCGATGAGAGGCTTAAAGTGCGTGTCCAACTCAATGTCCTTTTCGATCCTACCGGTCTTCATAGCGCGAAGTTTCTTGCGAATCGACTCGCTCGTTTTTGCAATCTTCTTCGCAACCTTCTCACACTCGCGGATATCCATGCTCTTGTCGATCGCAGCCATCGCGGAAATACGGAAATACGTGATGCTCTCTCCGACGTTTTACCTCGACGAGGTACCGACGACAACTGACCGCTTTTGAGGTATCGCGAACATGTTAAATCCTTTTCTGTATCGGCCATTGTTGAGCGAGCTGTCCTTGTCTATCACTACGAATCCGTACTTGCGCTGCCAACATTCGCTGCACAGCGCGCTGAATTCATCGTACGACATGTCGGTATTCACGTGATCGTTGTACACGTGTTTCAGATTGGTACCATCCTGTTTGAACAGGATCAGCAGGTTCGCGTTGTCGCGTATCAGATGTTTAGGTATTTTCGCGTACGTCTGACAGAGATAAAAACAGTCGACGTTCGAGTGCCTACCCATTGAAAAGTACTCTCTCACGGTGTCTTGCTTGTCGCATGCCACGTCATCGAAAACGAATATCGAGTTTGAACACGCATCGCTCGGTGGAATGACGTCACTGTTGTTGGAAAACGTAAAGTAGCCGATTTCGTCGATCGACGTCAATAAATTCTCCAGATATCGATATTTCGGTTGCTGAAGCGACTTTGAGTAAACGTACACGTTCTCGAAACGTACCCCGTGCGGGCTTTCCAACAAGCTTATCAGAACGTTGGTTTTACCGCAATTCGAGGGACCGCAAATGATGGCGCGTATAGTGGCCGGTAGCATCGTACCGTGCCTGCGCTTCTCCGCGTTGCCCCCCATCGACCGTGATCTGTCGTCGCAGTTCGTCACGCGAATCGCCTGCGGTTGTCGCACAAATCTCATTTTTTTTCGCATTGCTGACCGGAGGGCTGAATCGGACGCCTATTTATAGGTGCGCAAAACCGCGAATCGCTCAGTAGCGGAAAAATGTTCATTCTGTTATCAAGACCTTCCGATATTCGCGATTTCAGCGCTGAGCAGCTACAATTTGTACCGAAGGCTGTTCTATTGCAAATGTGCGGCGATCACATCCACCACGTGTGGGACAAGCTTCCGGAACATATAAAGGCGGATTCGGAGGTTCAGCAATATCATCGGTGCTTAAAACATTATAATTTACCACATCATCGAACGCACATCGACGGTCCGGCACCGTTGATAAAGAATTGCGGCAAATGCCAGCGAGAAGAATAGGCAAAGGTCTTTTCAACCGCGCGATAAGCTCACTTCCGATCGAATTGCACATTCCCGGCTATCAGTTTTGCGGTCCGGGCACTCGGCTGAAGGAGCGATTAGCCAGAGGCGATCCTGGTGTAAATCCGCTCGACGCGGCGTGTCGCGAGCACGACATAGCGTATTCGCGTAACAAAGATCTCACCGGGAGACACGCGGCGGACAAGGTACTCGCCGACAAGGCGCTAGGACGTGTCATCGCGAGAGATTCGGCTCTCGGAGAGAGAGGTGCCGCTACAGCCGTCTGGGCTGCTATGAAAGCAAAGACGAAGCTAGGAATGGGTTTGCGAACCGTGAAAAAGAAGAAGAGCAGAGCGTCGAAAAAACGGATACTTCCGGCGGCGAAACGAGGCGGTGTATTGCCGCTTCTACCGTTGCTGGGAGTTCTCGGTTCCCTGGCCGGCGGGGCGGCCGGGGTCGCAACGGCCGTGAACGCTCGCAAAACCGCGCGACGTCAGCTGGAAGAGATGCAACGTCACAATCGCGCCATGGAAGGCTGCGGACTTTATCTCGCTCTGTACAAACGCGGACGAGGAGTTGCGTCGAAGAAGAAGAGAGAAAATAAAAAAAAACGTCAAAGAGACGTTAAAAATGCCTACGGGTATTACGACTAACGTACAATTGAATCGACTGGCGAAACACATGCGCGTACCGTTCTTCAGGGGTGTTTTCATGCGTGACTCGTTACCAATCGGCGGTATACGCCGAAACGAGAGCGGTATTGTAAATTTGGATGATACAGCGGGCTCCGGTACTCACTGGGTAGCGTACGCAAAGAGGGGAAACAGCGCGATGTATTTTGACAGTTTCGGTAATCTTCGACCACCGAAAGAGTTGGTGCGATATTTCGGACCGAGCGTGATGAAGATAGAGTACAATCGCACGCCCGTTCAAACATATGATCAGAACATCTGTGGACAAGCGTGCCTGCGATTTCTCCTAACAATAGACGACGATCGGCGTGAATTTAAGGACTGACGGTGCGCCGTGGAGACTCAGTGTTAGTCGAACGGTTTTCCCGACATGTCTATGACATTCACGCTGACCGGAAAGAGCAGCATCCTCGCGGTGCCCTACTTTCCCGCCGTAGATTTGAGCGACGGTGACTACGAGCTCGGTCTAACGGTTTTTGAGACTTATCACACGATACCAAACGTGAATTCTTCGAATAATAAATTTTACTTCGACGAGGATGACACGGAAATTACGATACCCGAGGGATCCTACGAGATAGAAGCGATACACGAGTTTTTGAAACGCGCTGTTTCACGGAAACGCCCGCGACGCGTAGCTCCTTCTATCAGCAATAATCGTACATCGGTCGCGGATATCGCGCGAGGGGAGACCGCTCGCGCGAATGGCGACGAAGACGATGATGACAACGCGGAGTACGAGGATGATGAGGCTGTAAAATATCCGATAGTGCTCCGTGCTAATTACAACACGATGAAAAGTGAGATCAATTGCGCTATCAGAGTAAACTTTAGCAAACCAAACAATATTGGACCACTGCTGGGATTCTCGTCAAAGCGTATATTGCAGCCTGTAAAATGGCACCGATCGGACCTACCGATTAATATCATCAATATAAACATTATCCGCGTAGAGTGTAACGTGACCGCGGGTGCGTACAGCAACGGCAAACCCGTTCACACGATACACGAATTTTCTCCGAGCGTGCCGCCAGAATATAAGATATCGGAAACACCGGCGCAGATCATTTACCTGCCGATCATCGCACGGAGCATTACGGATCTAACGGTAAGCATCGTGAATCAGGACGGACGATTGCTCGATTTTCGAGGCGAAGAGATCACCGTCAGATTGCACGTACGACGGCGACAGCGATAACGCGCGTGAGTGTGCGCGACATATATGAGATGCTCGTGTTGAACGACTCGGAGCACACGAGAGATAACACTATTTACACTACGGTAGCGGTCAACGATATCGTTCGATCATTGTCATCACCAGCGTCAGGCTACGCTAAAAATACGAGAAAGAAACTCACAGCGTCGAACGTTGAATTCTTAAAATCTTTGGGATTCGCGGTGCGAAATATCTGAGGAAACATGACCGATATCCTTAACATTGGAAGCGAGCCGGTCTTTGACGATCGCATCGTCAAGATCGAGACTCACACGTACAACGCGTACGCCAACACAACGTTCGAGTATAGCGATGAGATACGAATACCCATACAACAGCAGGATCTGTATACGTTGCCGTGCGAAAGTTTTCTCTACGTCGAAGGAATATTGACGGTGAACAGAGTAGACGGTGAACCCGATAACGTGGTATTGGCGAATAATGCCGTCGCATTCTTGTTCGATGAGATTCGATACGAACTCGACGGTGTGGAGATTGATCGTAACAGAAACGTAGGAATAACAACAACGCTCAAGAATTACGCGTCGCTGTCTTTGGGCGCGAGTACGATTCTGAAAAACGCCTGCTGGGATATGCTCAATAACGCTGACATCACTTCTACGCGAAGAAACTTTACTTTTACGTACCGCTCAGTATGTTACTGGGATTTTGCGAGGATTACAAACGCGTGGTGATCAACGCGCGTCACGAATTGATCTTGATACGATCGCGCAATGATAACAATTCCCTAGTGGGAAATCCGACGTTGAATCCTGCTATCAACGTTCTCAAGATACAATGGCGAATGCCTCACGTGTTGCTGAACGAGATCAACAAACTGTCGATGCTGCGCGCCTTGGAAAACGGACGATATCTGAATATGAGTTTCCGTTCGTGGGATCTGTACGAGTATCCCCTGTTGCAAAACACGACCAAGCACTCGTGGGCTATCAAGACCGCGACTCAGCTCGAAAAACCGCGATACGTCATCTTTGCTCTGCAGACGGGCCGGAAGAATGTTATGACCAGAGAAATAACAACGTTCGATCATTGCAAATTGACCAACGTGAAACTTTATTTAAACTCTGAATTCTATCCGTATACGACGACATGAATTTGGACTTTGGTAAAAACAGATGGGCGATTCTGTACGATATGTACGCGCGTTTCAGTAGAGCGTATTACGGACGCGAGCACGTCCAGCCGTGTCTCGATGTCCCGAATTTTCTACATTACGCTCCAATAGTGGTCATCGATTGCTCTCGACAAAACGAATCCGTCAAAACTGCCACCGTTGATGTCAGAATAGAATTCGATTGTATGAAGAATGTACCGCCGAATACCTCAGCGTACTGTCTCATCATACACGATCGCGTTATTCAGTACAACCCGTTGACCAACGTGGTGCGCAAAATTTTCTGAGCGTTCGCGGCAACATCGAAAAACAACTATTAATAAAGAGAGGGGGAAGGGGAGCAAAGTATAAATCAAAAGTGTCGCGAGACGTCTGCATATTTGCGCGTCATTCTTCTCGAGTAACGCATCGAAGAGAGAAAAATCTCGTGTCCGTACCAACGTTCGTGGACCTGCAAGGTTTCCTCGTCGGAATGAAATTTGTCGTGAAGGAGGTGGCGGTGCTGCGAAAGGGGACCGTTCTGGCGCATTACATCTTTGAACGCCCCATGCCGTGGAATCTCCTCATGAATTCCGACAAATCATGCGCTACCTGGTTGATCAAAAATCATCATGGATTACGATGGAACGACGGAAACGTGCCGTACACCATGGTGAAACGTCTAATTACATCGACCGTGCTTGGTATGGAAGAGGACACGCCACGCGTGTACTTGGCACAAGCGCGAGACCGCCCCGTGTATCTTTTACACGAGCAGTAGAGTTGCTCGTATCCGAGATTATTGGATCTTAATAACGGCTGAAACGATCAAGTTTCGTTCAATAATAAAGTATTAAATATTTTAATGACACACTTTCATTTATTCTAATTAATCCCAAAGAAAATATCGTACGATATTATACGTTTCATATTTATCAAATTGCCGCATTCTGAACTGTCAGTCTTCAACTAATCACACGTTCGACAGCGGTAGTGTACAATTCGGTCATGTCAACAGAGATTCCTCTCTGTGTCAAGTTTCGTGACGCTGCTCGCTGCCAGCGTGCGGAGAGCTGGAGGGAGTACACCGGAGTGCACACCAAGGTCACCGAGTGCAACACAACAATAACATAACAAAAAATCGGTCGACTGCTTGCCAAGTAAATCGCAACTAGTCGCGTCGCGTAAAAGAGTTACGGGGTGATCTCGCTCCGCGTGTACTTGGCGCGAGACACTACCGGCCGTTACCGTGTCTCTTGATACGTGTCGTGATAACGCGTTTGTTGTGTGTTGCGCTGCTGCGTGTGTTACGGTTCTTCCTTCGAGATGAACGAAGTGAAACGTGAATGAGTAAGTGACGAGTGACTGATTGTCAGATGTGGCACTTTCTACGCTGACTGGTAAAAAGCATGCTGAAGGTTTTGATTCTGATAAAGTATTGGTTGTTGGTTCTTGATGATACAGGAGTGGATACTGCACATTTTAATAACAATGTTGGACATTTGCTACTTGATGGAGAATTAAGTTTTCAATTTCACTAATTCTTTCTTCATTGCCTTTAAAATTTTCATCAAGTAATTTATTTTTATCTGATATTATTGAAGAGGATTTTTCAAGAAATCTGCTTGAAGAAACTGATAATGAAGTTTTCGATGATGATAATGATGACGTATATGAACTTGATGCAATAGTACAAGGTGGAGACTGTGTAAGTTGTTCAACATGTGGTTTGGCGCTGTTTGCTGAAGAAGATGATGAAAAATTCTCTCTCTGGTATAACATATTAAGTGTTCTTATCTTTTCCAGCTCATTTTCTAACTTTTTTATTTTCCTTTCCAGTGAATTAATTTTTTTAGCTTTGTCCTGCATAGCCTCCACATGCAACTTCTTAGGCATAACATCATCATCTGAATCATCTGATGATTCTTCTTCCTCTTTATTGTAATTTTCATCATAATTTTCCTCATAATCTTCATCATAATCTTTATCATTTTTAGTTGCAGTATATTTATCTCGCTTGCTCCATGAAAGTTTCTTCCTTTTCGTAATAAATTTTTCTGCGAGCACAGTATGTGCAGATTCCTTCTTAGTCTTTCCCTACAAGTTCAAAATAATTGTAAAATGTAAGTTACAGTTTCTTTAATTAATAATTTAAAATAAAATATATCAATACATAATATACAGGGTGATTCAGAATAAGTATATTGTCCCGAAATTCTCACATTCTTGACGCGATTCTAAGACGATTTTTCCTCTACAAAAAATTTCTCCGAAGCTTAGGTTTTGAGTTACTATTTTTTAAAATTTTTAAAATTTTTTTAATTTTTTTAATTTTTTAAAAATAAAAGCAGTAAAATTTATAAGCGGTATACCCGGAACTACGAGTTATTAAATAAAATAAAATAAATAAGTACCTTATTACATGTACAGGAGGTAGGCCTAGGCAAGGGCGGCGCGATTCACTGACATTCACTGTCGCGAGCACTTATGTGAGGCCAAGTGAGGCACCTGCTGCGATCAGCTGATTGTTGCACATTTCTTTCTCTCTCTCATTTACTAAATCACTCGTCACTTACTCACTCACGTTTCACTTCGTTCATCTCGAAAAGAGAACCGTAACACACGCGGCAGCGCAACACACAACAAACGCGTTATCACGCCATGTATTAAGAGACACGGTAACGGCCGATATTGTCTCGCGCCAAGTGCACGCGGAGCGAGACCACCCCGTAACTCTTTTACGCGACGTAACGAGTTGCGATTTACAAGCAGTCGACCGATTTTTGGTTATGTTATTGTTGCACTCGGTGACCTCGGTGTGCACTCCGGTGTACTTCCTCCAGCTCGCTCTCGCTCCGCGTGCACTTGGCGCGAGACAATATCGGCCGTTACCGTGTCTCTTGATACATGGTGTGATAACGCGTTTGTTGTGTGTTGCGCTGCCGCGTGTGTTACGGTTCTCTTTTCGAGATGAACAAAGTGAAACGTGAGTGAGTAAGTGACGAGTGATTTAGTAAATGAGAGAGAGAAAGAAATGTGCAACAATCAGCTGATCGCAGCAGGTGCCTCACTTGACCTCACATAAGTGCTCGCGACAGTGAAAGTCAGTGAATCGCGCCGCCCTTGCCTAGGCCTACCTCCTGTACATGTGATAAAGTACTTATTTACTTTATTTTATTTAGTAACTCGTAGTTCCGGGTATACCGCTTATAAATTTTACTGCTTTTATTTTTAAAAAATTAAAAAATTTAAAAAATTTTAAAAAATAGTAACTCAAAACCTAAGCTTCGGAGAAATTTCTTGTAGAGGAAAAATCGTCTTAGAATCGCGTCAAGAATGTGAGAATTTCGGGACAATATACTTTCTGAATCACCCTGTATATCAGCCGAAAATAAAATTATATATCAAGAGACACGGTAGTGTCTCGCGCCAAGTACGCGCGGAGCGAGACAGCCGTGGCTCTATACGCGACGCGACGAGTTATATATATGTTGAGAGTACTCGAGATTTTGAGATCTCGATACCTAGTGAACGGCTCAAGTTCTAACTAGGCTCAATGGAAAGCTTGGACCAAATTTATATAATGAAAGTATTTTTATTTTTCCCCTACGTGGCCTACGAAAAAATATATTGCGATGCAAAAGTCCAGACCTGAAAATTTTACATTAAGATACGTACTTCTCCGTTTGCTAGTCTCGCCACGGCGCGCGGCGGCACCACCGTCGTTGTAACTTTCACCTTCTTGACGTTTGCGGTGCTATTTTAGAGCAACAAAGTGTCGCTAGCGGTGCACTGGTGTACTGAGTGCAGTCGCACTGCGGGCGCCCCGCCCCCCGCGGCCCGGCGGTGTATGACAGCGCGGAGCGAGATAACCTACGCGGCTGGATCGACTCGGGCTTTGCGCGATTCGGGAGTGTGTGTGTAGTGAAAAACGTTCAAGTCCGGCTTGCCGAGCCGGACTCGCGAGTTAAACTCGTACAAAAATAATGGGCCACTTTAGACGTCCGCGTCGTCGAGAAATATTCCGTCGTGTCGAGGTTATGATGCTTATCTGTAACGTCGGAAAATTGAGATATAAACATAACCGTGAAGCGGCCCATACTCGTCGCGAGTCCGGTTCGGCTCGGTTTCTACTCGTTCGTGGGTGGGATGTCACGAGCCGGGTACGGCGTTCGGTGAGCTAAATTTTGAGACTATTCGGGAGTGTGTGTGTAGTGAAAAACGTTCAAGTCTCATTACATGTACGAGTTTGACTCGCGAATCAAGCTCGCCGAGCCGGACCCGCGAGTCAAACTCGTACATGTAATGGGCCGCTTTAGACGTCCGCGTCGTCGAAAAATATTCCGTCCGCGTCGTCGCGTCCGAACACTCCGAACGAAGTGCAGTGCTAGAGTGACAGAGTTCGCGCCTTGCGGATGGCTGGTTCCTGGGATACACCCTGTGCGAGGGTCGCGAGGTTATATCTATCGTACGTATTGCTCTTTCTCGCGGTCACGCTCGCGTTCCCCGCTCGCGTTCTCTCTCTCTCTCTCTCTCTCTCTCTCTCTCTCTCTCTCTCTCTCTCTCTCTCTCTCTCTCTCTTTTTTCTCTAATAATGACTATCAAATATATCTGATAAAATTAAATCTAAATATTTTTTGTATTATAACACAAAAATTATATCTGACAGTGACATCCTTAATTAAATATCAGTGTAGTTTGTATTATAAATTATTAATTGCCTTATTTTGTTAACAAACTTTACTATACATATATTATCTACTATGACATTCTGCCAATAGCATCGTGCATGCAAAATTCTGTATCAAATCTGTTTTTCTTTCAACAAAATTTATTTATAGCAAACACTGCATAATGTGCTCTCGACAAATTTGACTTTGCCTAATATATTCATATTTTGTGTCTTAATTTTTTTAATAATTTATAAATTTATACAAACTACACTGCACATTTAAGGACGTCAAACTCTCAGATATAATTCTTGTAAGTTATAATACAAAAAATATTTACATTTAATTTTATCAGACATAAATGTCGATGTCGATAAACATTATGGCGTTTGATGTATCTATAACAAAAAGGGGTGATATCCGTACAAAATTACCTTTTACAAAAAGGTAAAAAAAAGACGCCAAGCACGCGTGGTGTACCTTGAAAAAATCGAAGTAGTTATCTTTGTACCTCGAAGAAATCCAAGTAATATCTTTACCTTAAAAAAACCAAAGTAATATATTTACCTTGAAAAAATCGAAGTAATATATTTATTACAAAAAAAAGAAATGATCTTTAAATTATGCACCAATTAAATATATATTATATCAAAAAATAACTACTGTTTTTTTTAAAAAATGTATTCCCATTAAAGTGAAAAAATTAATATAAAATGTGAAAAATTTTAGTGATTAAGAGACAACGGCAGTGTCTCTCGCTAAGTCTCGATTTCACACTTTATTTTTAATAACTAAAAATATAGTTTTATATAATTATTATAAGTATTTTTATTATAATAAATAATTTATAAACTATCATAATATTTATACTATTGTTACACCCGTGCTGTACGCCCGTGCCGTGCGCTCACGCGGGTCGCCCGTATTAGAAGTTGCGAATTGTCCTTGACGACGGCGTTGTTGTTTACGTGTATTGATTGTCAATTTCGCTCCGGATCTCCGTCACGTTCGGACGTGTTATCCCGAGCTCTGTATATTACGAATCTGCATTAAACGAGTTCCTTTTATACATAACGAGCCTTGTTTATTGAGCGAGTGCCGGAGTGCGCCTCGCGAGTGAGTGTGAAAGAGCGAGAGTGAGTAGCTAACGCCCGGCGAGCGTAACATTTTGGGGGCTCGTCCGGGATCGCAACATGGCTACGAGGAAGAGGCTCCGGCTGGAGACGCCTCACCGCGATGGCTCCGAAGCGCCTGCGATGACCACGCTTACAGAGACGCTACAGGCCGTTATCCACAGGAGGTGCGACTCCTTCGAGTGGAGCAAGCCCGGAGGGAGGAGGAGTATGTGGCGACGATCCGCCGTCAGGAGGAGGAACTCCAACGACTCCGTGGGACGAACTTCAGAGACATACCGCAGCTAAGTCTCCTTAATAATAGCGCGTCCGGGGATGCAGAAACGCGGGCCGTGGGTAGCGCAAGAGCGCAGGACGCACGCGAGGGGCACGCGGCTGCGGCCGGCGCGAGTGTGAACGTCGTACGCGCGTGTGAGGGAAGCGCGACCGCGAGTGTACAAAGCGCGAACGGTGAGAAGGTACGCGCGTGTGAGAGAAGCGCGACCGCGAGTGTACAAAGCGCGAACGGTGAGAGGGCGCGGGCCGCGTGCGGAAGGGGCGCGTACGCGGGCAGCGCGAGTGAGAGCGGCATGCGGCCGACCGGGAGAAGTGCGAATACAGGCGGCGCGAGCGAAAATGTCACACGTCGGGTTGAGAGAGGCACGGGAGCGAATGCTGAGAGTGATCTCGACGTTTATTCGAGTGCCAAGAGCGCGAACGCGGAGATGACGTGCGGAAGTTGTCCGCAATCCGAATTTGTCTTCAAGTTGAAGCCCGACATGTATGATTATGGTTCGGTTCCGCTGCGGGAATTTCTTTCCCAATTTCTCCTTGTCGTGTTTCTGCTTATCGCGCGGGCGTATCGATGGGACGATGCAACAAAGTCCGTCGCGTTAGCTGCGAGTTTACGAGGAAAGACGCGAACAATTTTGAAATCAGTCGAAAATTTAGAGAACGCAGATTTCGCGAAGCTTAGAGTGAAGTTAGAATTACGTTTCGGGGATGGGAATTTAACGCAAAATTATTACTCTCTTTTTACGAATCGGAGGCAAAGTTACGCAGAGGATTTGGCCTCCTTCGGAGCGGAATTTGAAAGATTGTCGCGTCTCGCTTATCCAGAGTGTCTTTTCGCGGTACGAAACAAGATCTCGTGCGCGCGATTTATTTCTGCCTTTTCAGAAAGAAAATTGTGCAGCATAGGTCAGAGTTCGTAAAAAGAGAAATGGGTAGCGCTACTTGTATTGTAATGCGTGCTTAATAAAGAGTTATGAGACAATGTGCGAAGTGTTGTAATTTAATATGTAAAGTATTGTAACCGTATTTTATTGTTCAAATGTTTTTGGTTTCTGTTGTGTTTTATTCGTTTTTGCTTAGTGGAACGGAGTCCGAGGAAGGCGGTGATCCTTGAGGAAACGTGGGATACCGTGGCAGAACAACGGCCGAAGACTTCTTTGGGAGCAAGTTCTTTGTTGATAGGAGACTGCCTCGCCCACGGTTTTTGAGCTGTGGTTTTCCCGTGGGACGTTGAGCAAATGCTGGGGCAGGGACTTGGGGAGCCTGTAAAGGCGTTGGGTCCACACAAGTTCCCCCCCCCCTTGTCCGAAGATTTGGCGGAACGACGACGTGGGAGGCCGGCGGCGGAGGTGACTACACCGGGAAAGCGGAGCTACGTGGACGTCCTGAGACCGTCGGAGGGGGGGGGAGCCTGGCCAGCTCTCTCCCGAAGAGGTTCTTGGGATTGTTGTGCGGCTACCGGGGACCAAAAAAGGATGGAGTTCGGTAACTCTGGGCAGCAGCTCGAGGAGAACAAGCATCCGGTGCCCTGGAGCTCACGGAAAAGGAGCTGAAACCGCGGGAAACTACCCTCCCGGATTGTCGGGGCGACAATCTTGGAAGAGGGGGGTAGTGTTACACCCGTGCTGTACGCCCGTGCCGTGCGCTCACGCGGGTCGCCCGTATTAGAAGTTGCGAATCGTCCTTGACGACGGCGTTGTTGTTTACGTGTATTGATTGTCAATTTCGCTCCGGATCTCCGTCACGTTCGGACGTGTTATCCCGAGCTCTGTATATTACGAATCTGCATTAAACGAGTTCCTTTTATACATAACGAGCCTTGTTTATTGAGCGAGTGCCGGAGTGCGCGTCGCGAGTGAGTGTGAAAGAGCGAGAGTGAGTGGCTAACGCCCGGCGAGCGTAACACTATTATACTATTATAAATATTACTATTATAAATAAGGAACATTGGAACTGCTCGCTGCCGTGCTGCTGGCCCGATTGATGACTTTCGTCCTTGATTCGATAGGAATTGAGATTTCCGCGCGCTACTGTTGGACCGACTCGGAAGTAGTTTTAGTCTGGCTCCGCCAGCACCCTTCAAAATGGAAAACGTTCGTCGCGAACCGCGTCTCCGGCATTCAATCTCAACTTCCAAACGTTCCCTGGCATCATGTCTCGACCGACGAGAACCCCGCGGATTGCGCATCGCGCGGTTTCCTCGGAGGAGAACTCGAGAATCATGCGTTATGGTGGACGGGCCCAAAGTGGCTCAGTTATCCTCCCGATTGTTGGCCAAAAAACCCCGTACCAGACTCGTCCGCTACGTCTCTTGAAGAAAGAGTGTCGACGGCGCATTTAGCAACACCGACAGCCCCATGGGACCTGGCCCTTCGATATTCGTCGTGGCCTAAACTCATTCGAGTAACTGCTTACATTTTAAAGTTCGTAACGCGTTGTCGCCGTATCAATAAAGACGCGCCCAGGTTCGGCCTCACGGAAGTCGCGGTGTCAGCGCATGAATGTCAGCGCGCGCGGACGTTATGGTTAAAGAAGATTCAGGTTGAGTTATTCCCCGAGGAAATTCTCGCGATCTCGAGTAATAACCCAATAGGGAGAAAAAGTCCCCTCCTTTCCCTTAATCCGTTCATGGACTCTGACGGCTTGCTCAGAGTTGGAGGGCGATTAAAAAATGCGCCGGTTCCATTCAATGTTAAGTATCCTATCGTACTGGGATCACACCCGCTAGTCACCCTGATAATAAGGCAAACTCATCTGCGAGCGCTTCATGCGGGCACGCAGCTGACTCTCGCCACGCTTCGACAAGACTTTTGGGTCTTGCGAGCGCGAGGTGTGGTGAGATCAGCAATACATAAGTGCGTGATCTGCGCACGCGAAAGGGCCGTTTCACCACAGCAGCTCATGGGGAATCTTCCGCCCCTGCGAGTATCTCCCCCTCTCCGCAGTTTCGTGCACTGCGGCGTTGATTACGCCGGACCCATGCATGTGCGAGCCTCCGGAGGCCGAGGAATCACGTCGCGGAAAGCCTATATTGCGTTACTTGTGTGCCTCGCGACTCGCGCCATTCACCTCGAATTAGTCGGAAATTACTCCACCCTCGCGTTTCTAGACGCATATTCACGATTTTGCGCTCGTCGCGGATTGCCGGAGTCGATGCATTCCGACAACGGCACAACATTCGGCGCGGAGAAAGTTATCTCGGGCGTATCGTGCAGCGCTAAACGATCCGAATTTTTAAAAATCGACCGCGTCGGACGGTACAACTCGGCATTTTCTTACCCCCTCCGCTCCGCATTTCGGCGGATTGTGGGAGGCCGGAGTTCGCAGTGTGAAGCATCATATTCGGCGTGTACTGCAAAATCATACGTTAACGTACGAAGAGTTCACCACTCTGTTATGTCGAATCGAGGCTTGCCTCAACTCTCGCCCACTCGCGGCTTTGAAAGATACTTTAGACGATTATGGTGCTCTCACACCCGGTCATTTCCTCATCGGATCCGCAATCACGGTGAGTCCCGAGCCTTCGTTGTTAAATCTTACCGAAAACCGATTGTCACGTTGGCAACGCGTGCGTCACCTGACCGAGCGATTTTGGAAACTGTGGAGAAATGATTATGTAAATACTTTACAACAACGATATAAATGGCAAAGAATCAAGCCACTTGTAAAAATCGGCCAACTCGTACTACTGCGAAACGACACGTTACCGCCCTGTAAATGGGAACTCGGGCGCATCACGGAATGTCACGCCGGCGCCTACGGATTAATCCGAGTCGTAACCGTCAAGACAGCTACGTCCGAGTATAAGCGGCCCATCGTGAAATTGTGCATACTACCCGTCGATTGCGAAGCCAGCTCTGATTAATCGGTGAAAATCAAGGTGCATTTGCTCTGCAAGCGGTTTCTGTGAGCCCATCACGGCGGGCGGTCAGCGGAGTGTAAACCGCTGATCCGCATTGTAAATAGTGTAAATAAATTATAATTTAGCTAGTAAGAGTTCAGTCCGAATGCAACAACAAGCTTGACGCAGCGACCGCTTCGGATCCTACCAAGAGCAAAGTTTCGAAACTAAAGTTCCGAGGCGGGCGGTATGCTAAGGATCGAGTGAAAGGCGAGAGCATTGGGCAGCGTTGCCCGCGAGCGCGGTCTGGCGCACCCACGCGCGACCATCGTGATCGACGTGATCCTCCCAAAACACGGCCCAATGATCCTGCCTTCACGACATCGCTAAAGGGAAAGCGCGCACGCGTTTAGTAAATGTTCATGTATCATCGGAACCCCCGTCACAAAGCGGGGTCGGGAAAAAGGGCGAGCGCGAGCGATCCTCGACAGCACTATCTGTTCAGCTGTACGACGAATAAGTCACTCCGAGTTATTAACGTGAAATCATTTTCGCGCCAACAGATCGGTCTCTTCACTGCATTCCGAGCGCCCGAGCAAGGGCCTGCGCAGCGCAAAGTTTCGACGTAAGAATAACCCGGGCTAAATATCGCCGTCCGCCCCGCAAGCTCGCTTTCTGTCAATTAAAGTGAAAGTAAAACCACGATTCAGTGTCAATTTACTCAATCGCATTCCACTCTTCCACGAGATCATCCCAACGCCTTGCGCCCTTATCAGGGCGGTACCGGTGCCTCTCGTGCCCTGAGGTCTCCTCAGTGTCGTACGAAACATTTTAAAACTATAATTATTTGTATACTTTAAAAAATTTAATTGTCTATTTCTAGATAAATCAAATTGTTTTTATTTTATTCATGGAAAAGAATGCATAAGTTTAATGAACGATATTATACAAAATTAAAATAGAAGTAGTAGGCTCTGAAATTGGAAATCCTCAAATAAGAGAAAAGTGGGCTAATTATATAATAGAGACAGGCGCGGTAGACGTTGCGCAAATGTTTCTTTTTTTTATTCAAATTGTTTATTTTTGTACGTTTCGAACCATCCTCAATTCCTCAACAACTATCCATACAAATTAATAAATTATGTGAAGAGCAGATGTTCTAATTGGATTCGCCAAAAATATATGTACTTAAATATAGAGTAACAAATACGCAATAATCGTTCAAATTGAAAATGAACCTCTCTGTGGTCCAAGAAAATTCTCTCGGCGAGCAAGTATAATGAGCCACCCTCCGGTTCCAGCTGTAAGGATAATCAACACACAAATACCGTATATTTTCCTTACAAATTAAACCGGAAGGAGGTTTATTATATTTGTTTGCCGATAAAATTTTCTGAGACCATCAGAGAGGTTAATTTTCAATTGGAATGATTATTGCGTATGTATTTGTTACTCTATACTTATTTGTATTTTGTGCGAATCTAATTAGAATATCTGTCCTTTACATAAATTATTAAATTGTACACATAGTTGTGTGCTGAGGATTGTCCAAAACCAGGACCGAAACGTACGGAAATAAATAATTTGAATAAAAAAAGGAACATTTGTGCAATTGATACTTAAGGATTATACAAAATATTTGATAAAATTTAATTGTTTTTCTTTATATTTGTTCCGTATGAAGGTAATCGTGGTTGGATTTGATCGCGGAGAAAAGCAATAAGTAAGGATATAAAAAGGGAAGAGATTCCGGTAAAAAGAAACGAAACTTATTCTTCGCGATAATTTCACTTTATTCGCTCCTGATGTTCGCTAGTTACAACGCTTCGCACAACGACTTTCTTTTCTCTACTCCGAATTATTCGCTGTATTCTCGGTAACGGTCGTTAAGAGACTGTACTCGTGTTTATGCGAGCGAGTGTCGCTAAGCCTTTTGTCTTGACGTGGTGTCAGAGGACGAGTTTCAATACATCTTCTAGTCTATTCTATAAATAAACCGCTCGGAAATCGATACAAAACGCTTCCGTATTTTTTCCCTAAATCTATCGACAAATACAATTTAAGTTTTAAATTTCTCTTCAATCCTGAACACTCCACTCGCCTCGTTTATTTGTAGGAACGATTAACAATCGCGATTTTTTTTGAAGTGAAACTTCTTAGGGCACGGGGGGGGGGGGTGATTCGAACCGGAAGCGTAACGGAAGTCGCGTTACGGAAGTCGCGTTATGGAAGTCCGTCACGAAAAGTCGAACCTTCTACGGGAGCGATTCGATTCGTCGCGTTACGCGTTCGCGTTATGAAAGTCCGTCACGAAAAGTCGAACCTTCTACGGGAGTGATTTGGAGCGTCGCGTTACGCGTTCGCGTTATAGAAGTTCGTCACGAAAAGTCGAACCTTATACGGGAGTGATTCGGAGCGTCGCGTTACGCGTTCGCGTTATGGAAGTCCGTCACGAAAAGTCGAACTTTCTACGGGAGTGATTCGGAGCGTCGCGTTACGCGTTCGCGTTATGGCAGTCCGTCACGAAAAGTCGAACCTTCTACGGGAGTGATTCGGAGCGTCGCGTTACGCGTTCGCGTTATGGAAGTCCGTCACGAAAAGTCGAAACTTATACGGGAGTGATTCGGAGCGTCGCGTTACGCGTTCGCGTTATGGAAGTCCGTCACGAAAAGTCGAACCTTCTACGGGAGTGATTTGGATCGTCGCGTTACGCGTTCGCATTATGGAAGTCCGTCACGAAAAGTCAAACCATCTACGAGAGTGATTCGATGCGTCGCGTTACGCGTTCGCGTTAAGGTGCGCCTACATCTACCGTAAATGATTATCGTAAGCTCCTTACGACCACTTACGACGATCGCAATGCTCGTCGTGACAGTTATCGTAACCTCATCGATGAGTTGATTCAACTTGAACTCTGACGATTACAACGCTAGTCTAGCGTTACAACAGTAACTTAATCTGTCAGCCTTCTCGACGCGCGAAGAAAAGTGTGTTTATATGATATATTAAAATAGATATATTGTTTACGAGAGTTTCTTTGCTTACGACCACGATCGCAGCGTTACATATGTAGGCGCACCTTTATGGAAGTCCGTCGCGAAAAGTAAAAAAAAAAAAAAAAAAAAATACGTGTGGCCTCCACGCGCGACAGAAGTAAAACTTCTTAGCGATGAGGAATAGGATAGTATCTCGTTTATAGTATCTGAATTAAAGCCTGTGTAATTCAGAAATCAAATTTTAATTATAAATTAAAGCCGATGCAATTTGCAAGTAAAAATTGATTTGTGCAGAATTAAAGCGTATATAAGTCACAAGTCAAATTTTAATTATAAATTAAAGCCGATGCAATTCACAAATGAGAATTGATTTGTGAATTAAAGCCTATATAATTCACAAATCAAATTTTAATTATAAAAGTGAAGTTTCAGGTTAGCAGTTGCCAACTGTTACATTTATATGTAATTATGCATGGGCAAATTTTTCTCATACCTGAAACTTCACTTTTATAATTAAAATTTGATTTGTGAATTATATAGGCTTTAATTCACAAATCAATTTTCATTTGTGAATTGCATCGGCTTTAATTTATAATTAAAATTTGACTTGTGACTTATATACGCTTTAATTCTGTACAAATCAATTTTTACTTGCAAATTGCATCGGCTTGAATTTATAATTAAAATTTGATTTCTGAATTACACAGGCTTTAATTCAGATACTATAAACGAGATACTATCCTATTCCTCACATCTAAGAAGTTTCACTTCTGTCGCGCGTGGAGGCCACACGTATTTTTTTTAGTACAAAATTTATCTTATAACTTTATACACTATTTCACATATTTACAACTCTCACTCGGAGAATAATTTACAGATGCGAGTTATCGGCCGTTTGTAGGTTGACGTCGCTGTTTTGACGGTTACCACACGCACTAGCTGATCGCTTCCGGGATGGGTGGCAATGATTCGCGCTAGTTCCCACTTAGATGGTGGCAAATTTAGTTCGCGGATTAGTACTAAATCCCCGACCTTAAGATTATCTTTCGCAACTCGCCATTTATTTCGTTGCTGCATTGAATTAAAGTAATCTGTCGACCAAACTCGCCAAAATTGTTCGTGGATCATTTGTACGGTTTGCCACCTATCCAGCCGGTTCTCGTTTACATTCAGCACGGACGGCTGAGGCAGAGCCTTTAAATGATCGTTGATCAAGAAATGGCCTGGTGTTAATGCGTCGCAAGATTCCAGATCATCGTACAACGGTACAATCGGTCGCGAATTGAGGCAGCATTCTATCTTACACAGTAAGGTGCTCAACTCTCTGAATGTCGGTTTGAAATTACCAATTACGCGTTTTAAATGATATTTGATGCTCTTGACTCCCGCCTCCCTGATACCGCCAAACTGAGGCGCGTTGGGAGGAATAAATTTCCAACGAATCTCGTCCTTCGCAAAGAAATTTTTCACGTCCGGACATTCCAAGATTTGAGCCAACCGTCGCGACAATTCTTTTTCAGCGCCTTGGAAATTTGTGCCTCGGTCTGAATAGACAGCTTGTGGTAAGCCGCGCCTAGCGATAAAACGTTCGAAACCCGCTATAAATGTTTCGGTACGGTAATCGCTAACGAGCTCGATACGTATAGCACGCACGCACAGGCATACGAAAATCGCGATGTAGCATTTCTGCGCTGTACCGCCACGACCAGGTTTGAGCCTTACTAGTAAAGGACCGGCATAGTCCACCCCTACGTGTGAAAAAACACTCGACCTTGTAAGTCGTTCAATCGGAAGATCGCCCATTAGTTGAGTCGACGTAGTCGCGTTCTGCCGTATGCATTTCACGCATTTATGAATTGTTGATTTTACAATGTTTCTCGCGTTAATGATCCAGAATTGTAAACGTAGCACGCGTAACGTTAGCTGGGGCCCAATTCTGTTCACGTTTACCGATGGTCGTCGGTGTCGTTAACAGCGTCGAGCGACACGTATCGATAAAAGCTATTCTGTACGCGTCCTAACGACGAACGCGTTCCGACGACCGTCGGTCATGACCGACGATGTCGGTTATGACCGACAACTTTTATCGAGGTACCCCGGGTAGGACGAAAACGTTCTACCGACAACTTTTAAACCGTCTGATTGGTCAGCGAAAGAAGTAAGAGTTTATAGGTTATCAAGAAAAGTGTCGTCACTCTCGTCTCGTGTCAAGTGTATGTATGTACGCGCAGAGACGTAAGAATACACGGTATGTACACATATATTATTATTTTTAATTTAGGATCACAAATTTGAAAATAATGTAAATTTTATTTACAACATAAAAATGGAACAAATTATATTATATTAATATATGTGTACACGGTATGTACACATATATCAATTATTTTACAACAGTATTTTGTGCATGATTGTTACAATTATTTAACATATTTGTTTTTTTATATCTTGCAGCACCAGGTACTTATACTGCAGTTTGACTGGCGAAGGGAATGCTGAAAGGCCAGCGAATACCAGCAAAAACTGGTCATCATCAAGAGAAATGATAGTGTCTAGTGCCAAGTGTACGCACTACAGACGTAAAGATACATGGTATGTACACATATATTAATTCTTTTATAACAGTATTTTGTGCACGATTGTTACACACACAAGCATCTAATATATTTTTTTTTATCTCGTAGCACCAGGTACTTATACTCCAAGTGTGGCTGCAGTTTGACTGGCAAAGGGTGTGCTGAAAAGCCAGCGAATACGTAAATAGTTAGGTATGTAAGAGTTGCAAAAGCTGTCACAGTAAGTTGTTTATAGGAATAATAGCGTAATAATATGATTTTCAACGCCTGCAGCACTGCAAAGAAAATGGCACACGAGTTTCTCGCTTGGAAACAATTGTTGTTACAAAACAGAGTAAACAATATGGAACGTCGTCTACAAAGAAGGGAGTGGCGAAATAATCATGATCCATTTGAGTTATCGGATGATATGTTTATTAACTTATATAGGGTAAGTCCAGAAATTGCTATGGATTTGATAGACATTTTGGAACCACGATTGCAACGTCTACGTACATACGGTCTTAGCACAGAAATTCAGGTATGAATTATTTTAAATATTTCTTGTAATTATCTTCATTAGGCTTATCGATTACAGATTCTTCTGGAGTACTGTCAGGACAGTTGACAGATCTTTGGACATATTCCAAACCCATACAGGCAATGACACGCTGGTCCATCGTACCCAAGGGTTGTGCAGTTACAGGAAAGTTGCCTGTTCTCTGCCTTTCATTTCGAAGCTTGAATGCTTTCTTTGATGCAGTACTTTTCATATCTCTCCAAACCTGCACGAAAAAAAAATTTACTTGTAACAAGTAAATCCTGCTAGGGACAATTGGAGTAAATTATTCCTTTCAAGCAATGAAATTTTACTTGAAACAAGTAAATTTTACTTGAATTTTTGTCCCGTGTATACACGTGTATAAAAATACACGAAAAATTTACTTGTTTCAAGTAAAATTTTATTGCTACAAAGAAATAAATTACTCCAATAGTCCCTAGCAAGATTTACTTGTTACAAGTAAATTTTTTTTTCCGTGTGTAGAAAAGCAATTAATATTATACATTATATTGATTAATAAAAATAGTACAATCAATACAAAGGAAATACATAGTACAGTTCCAAAACAATAAACTTATATAGTTAGATGTTCTCTAAGAATCCACATTTCAATACCAGATTTTCCAAAATTCTAACACAACAAAGATTAATATTCTAAAGATTAATATTCTACACAGTAAATGGGACATTAATATACATTGTACAGTAAGCATGATGTAGCAAAATTGCTATAATTAATATACATAATAATGCAATAAACATTAACCAACAGTAACATTAATTCAATGCTATGATTTCTCACTCAGCAATGTAAATGAATAATAATAGAACATAGATATGCATTATAATACCTTCACATCAAAAAGTGAAAAATTTTAACATTGCACAAAGAAAATTATGACAATTTAACTGGAAAATCAAAGTACCTATACAGTTTTCACTAAAAAATATTTACCACTAAAAATAAAAAATAAAAATTGAGATATGTGAGAATCAAACACGGTTATCCGTACGTAAGCTTAAGTCAAGTACTAGTTATTTAAAATTATGATAAAAACTATAATTCGATACAAATAATAGTTTTTATAATAATTGTTAATAACAAGTACTTGACTTAAGCTCACGTACGAATAACCGCGTTTGACTCTCATAGCCCAATTTTTATTTTTTATTCTTAGTTTTAATAGCGAGAGTCTGTAGCTAATTAATTATCTAAATATCTTACCGTTTTATTGTTTGGTTGATTTTTGAGTGCCACTAGACAATGCGTTTAATTTTATCGTTAATTCTTCCCATTGTTTTATGTGATGTACCTTTTTTTCCTTTGTTAGAAACTTGCCAGCTGCAAACTCGGAATGTGATTCCATGTAAGTAATCAATTCTTCGTATTGTGCACTTGATGTCCTTAAGGCACGGGTTCTTTTTGTGCTAAAATGTAATAAATAAAATTATATATCTAACAACTGTTATTATAATAAAATATATGTAACTCAATAACCTGCAGAATATATATTTATTTTCCTTTATAAATTAATATTTACATCTTTGAGTATTTGTTAATGGATTTACAACTCAGCGCGGTAAGCAGTGCACATGTTGTTCTTGTTTAATTTAATGCCATTATTAATTGAACGTTTTGGTCCTTGTTTGGACCATTTTCAGCAATGTGTTTTATGATGTATTTCTTAAATTGTATGTCCCTCGGTGATCATAACCGGGTATGCATTACGAAGTGTTAAAGTCTCGCACATCATTGGGGTCACCAAGGAACTTACAATTTAAAAAACACATTGCTGTAGAAAATGGCTCAAGCAAGCCGACATATTCAATTAATAAAGGCATTAAACTAAACAAGAATAACGTGTGCACTACTTACCGCGCTGAGTTCTTAATCAGTCCATTACGTACAGATATTTATT
This sequence comes from Leptothorax acervorum, assembly GCA_035220615.1. NCBI lineage: Eukaryota > Metazoa > Arthropoda > Insecta > Hymenoptera > Formicidae > Leptothorax > Leptothorax acervorum. Next base: position 39,770 of record JASTWQ010000883.1, read on the forward strand.
ACCGGAATATAAATATTTACATACCTTGCTGGTAAAGCCCATTTTGCACAAAATCCGTTACACGTTACGTTAAATGTTGATCGCATATTTAGATTCGTTTTTACAACTTGGATTTAGATTAACGTCATAGAAACACGTAACGTAACAGCGTGTCACACGCTTTTGTTACATTATGTCTTTCTTTGTGCGTTGACCTAAGTCTAAATTAATTAACGTCAATTTTACAGTTACATTCTGTAAATTTAAATTTACGAGTCTAAATATACGATTAACACTTAACGTAACGTAACACGTGTCACGGTAACGATTTAACGACTCCAACCGACTCAAGAATGTTTTTCTTTTGAAAATCTTAGGATCATTCTACAATTCGCAATGCTATTGGCTGAGAACTCACTTTTATGTATGACTGTACTTTTCGATAAAGTCGTACCGACGACTGTCGCTTGCAACGATGGGTGTCGTTTTGACCATGGTACAGAATAGGTTCAATCCGTCTGTGTCGGTCGTGCAAGCGACAGACGTCGATAACTTATCGAATCGACAGTTGTCGGTAGGCGTGTACAGAATTGGGCCCCTGCGTTCCACCGTGCAGCGTTTGTAGATGCGTTTGCTCCACAATAAGTGTCGCAAGTCTACCCTTGGACAGAATAATCGGATGCTTCTTAGCGAACGACAGCTTCGCTTTTTCAATTCTACCTCCTACTCGAATAATTCCATCGCTATCTATTTTGGGATTGAGCGGATAAAGGGCACTTTGTCGCGACACGGTGTGACCATTCTGAAGAGCCCGAATTTCTGTCGCAAATGCGCTAACTTGTTCGCTCTTTATTAAGTTTACTTTCGCTGTAGCAATTTCGTCTGCCGATAAAGCCGCTCCGGTAATTTGTTCTCTTCGAGGCCTTTTGCAGTTGTCTACAAATCGGAGAATATACGCTGTTACTCTGATAAGTCGAGGCCAAGAAGAAAACTGATTTTGAAACCTTGACTCTTTATCTTCGCTCACGGTCATGTGAATCGCCGTGGGCCTTGCCTCTACCAACGCATCGGCAGGAGTATTCGCGTTTTTTTTTTCGCAGTGGCCACGCGCTCGATGGCTCGCGAAGCTAGGCAGGTCCTTTCCACCATAGTTTTTTTTTTTTTATCTTAGTTTGGTTACGGTTAGGTTCCATGTTTACTGCCATTTTTTTATTGTTGCATCTGTTTCGGCATCTCGTGAAACGCGTAGAGCCACAGGCGATTGTCGATATCACGATTACTGTTGAAGATATAGGCAAAAAAAGGACGATATGTCTTTAATTCGCTGTAGCGTCTAAACGGTTGGAGATGGAGCTTTGGGGTCTGAGGACGAGTTGTAGGGCTTGACCTCCCCTACAAGTGGAACTTTGGCTCATCCCCCTACCCCTTTTAGTTTCGGAGATATAAGGCTTCAAAGTTTTCAAACGGCCGCCATTTTGAAACGTGACCGTAGAATTTGATGCTTTTTATATATGTTGTAGGGGGCCCTCCCCTCTACACGTACGCACAGGCGTACCGAAATCTATACCTACGATTTTCGAGAAATTAATTTTTGAAATTTTTCAAGTAATATTTCCAAGTTCCGCTTAGTGGCTTTGCAAAATGGACTCCAAATTGTCTATGCCAGTCGACTCGGAACGTCGAGAAACGCGTTTTGGACGCACAAATTTTTGACCAAATTTCGAGAACGTTTAGATTTTTTTTAAGTTTTACTCGAAAAATATAAAAAATTATTTGTTCGTATATCGAATATTGAAGGTATTAATGATAAATAATTCTATCTTCTGAGGGGCGGGGGGAGAAGGGGGTAACATGTGCAAATTCTGGGCCCAAAAGAAATTGATTACATTTGTAAATGCCGTATCCACGTGTGGCCGACGGGGGGAGGGGGTGGCGAAGCCCCCCCGACCCAAGATGTGGGGGACGAAGTCCCCCAGTTAGGCGGTCCGAGTCCACGCGCCCACCTGTGGGGGGGGGGGGGCGAAGCCCCCCGACCACCCCTTTTGGGAGGGGGGAGAAGCCCCCCCGACCACCCAGCGGGCGGGGGGGCGCCAGGAGTCCAGGGGGCGGAGCCCCCGGCGGGGGTCCAGGGGGGGTTATACATTAAGGAGCGCATCCCGGGAGAAAGTTCATTCGCTCTGCGAACTGTACAGAAGCAACTCCTTGGCGAAATCACACCTGTGTCTGCAGAATACGAGAAGGTTCGAGATTCACAGTCCATTAATTCCCCCTTCCCCCCCTAAGGAGGTTCGGTAAGTTTATACTTGTAATTCTTGTTTCTTGTTTCAGTCAACATGGTTGAATTTGACGGTCCGTCGAGCCCGGCGACGAGCGAGGCGACTACCGTCAGTTGGACGCCCTCGATGATCGCCGAACTCGAAGACTTTTTGACACGCCGCGAGGACACGAGCGTGGAGACAGGCCCTACCGATGAGGAGTCTCCTCCGCCTTCCCCTTCCTGTTCGTCGCTGTCGTCTCCCTCGGACGACGACGACGACGACCACCAGGACCACCAGGACAACAAGAAGAAGAACAAGAAGGAGAAGGACGAAAAGGAGGAGGAGGAGGAGGAAGAAGTGAAATCGGAGGACTACGAACCTCCGATTAAACGCCGAAGGTGTGTGTGTGTGTGACATTGTATCAATTTTGTTATTTATTTCGCGTGTAAATATAACAAGTGCCTTTTTTATCTTACAGACTGCAGTAGACAGAGAGACAGTGTGACCTCAGCAGCAGGTCCCCCGCCGCGTAGATGTAGTCTATTTTTATGTACAATAAAAATATAGATATGTAAAACTTAATTGTGTCGTTGATCAACTCCTTCCTCAACCCCCTTTTTTCCATCCGTTCCCTTCCTCCCCGCCGTTCGGTGTGGCCGCCAACTTGTCGCGGTGGCGGGGCTTAGGTGCGCGTTCCTCGGAATGCGCACAACTAAGAGCGGCCACAAGTATTATACTAAAGAAAGGTGTAAGATTAAGGGGTGTTAATTCGGGGCCTATGTATTTTATGAGATATTTATAAATTTTAATTTTTTTGTAAACATCTGTATCTCGGCAAAGATGACAGACTAAGGGGCGGCGCTTACGCGCTCCTGGTAGGTCTCTTGGAGACGAACAAGACGAGCCTACGATTATTCCTCTACCTGCTTTACTTTTCGAGTTATTCGTAATTTTTTAAATTTCTTTAAAAATCGGTATCTCGGCAATGGTCAGAGATTAAGGAGCGCCGCTTACGCTACTGGTAGATCTCTTCGAGACGAAGAAAACGAGCCCACGATCATTCTTCTACCTATTGTACTTTACGAGTTATTCGATAACAAAAATACACAAGATATTTTTCAACGATAATATCTTACGCACGGTGACAGATTAAGGATCGGGCCTTATGTTCCTGACAGCATTTTTCGAGACGAACAAAATGAGAACACGATCATTCTTCTACCTATTCTACTTTACGAGTTATTCCAAAACAAATTTTAACAAAAATTGACAAGATATTTTGCAACAATTATATCTTACGGACGGTTACAGATGAAGGATCGGGCCTTATGTTCCTTACAGCATTTTTCGAGAGGAACACAACGAGACCACGATCATTCTTCTACCTATTATACTTTACGAGTTATTGATAATTTATTTTTTTTTTTTTTTAAATCGGTATCTCGGCAACGGTCATAGATTAAGGAGCGCCGCTTACGCTTGTGGTAGGTCTCTTCGAGACGAACAAAACGAGCCCACGATCATTCCTCTACCTGCTTTACTTTTAGTTATTCACAATTTTGAATTTTGTTCAAAAAATCGGTATCTCGGCAACGTTTACAGATGAAGAAGCGCCCCTTATGTTACTTATAGTGTGTTTCGAGACGAAGACAACGAGCCCACGATCATTCCGCCAGCTGCTTTACTTTTCGAGTTATTCATAATTTTGTATTTTTCTTTTTAAATCGCTATCTCGAAAACGGTGACAGATGGAAGGTCGGACCATAGGACCTTTCTTGTACGATTTCACGAGAGGAACAAAAAAGGTCCCATGGTCCGAATTTTTATCTCGCGCCGTTTAGGAGATATCCTAACTTTTCGTTCAAAGGGGGGAGGGGGGGAGGGGTTATTACACCATCTCATAGCTTTTTATTTTCCGCGTCCAACTAGCCCACGATCATCGTTCTACCTCCACTACTTTTCGAGATATTCATTATTTCGTGTTTAAGGATATTTGCCCCCACCCCCAGCACCTTCAGGAGCTTATATCAGGAGGAGCGCGCATTGGAATTCGGTTTTCTTTTTTCCGGACCACTAAGAGAGTGATTTGGAGTGCTCCTGTGAGAAAAAAAAATCAAAATCAGTGTTTTTCGCGAAAAACACGGTCTCCCTGAGTCGTGCGTTAAAATTTTACGATTTCTGTAACTCCGAAAGGGTTGCAGATATCGAAAAAGTGACAAGTACACTTATCTCTTGTTTTTGTATGCACAAGACGAATCCGTAGTCGGCGGGTCATTTTTTGAAAATTTTGATTTTTTTTTTAATTCCGGCGGACACTGGTCGCTTTTCTCGCACTTTGCGACACTTGCCCGGTATCTCGGTGCCATTTTTGCGACAAAATGGATGACTACGAGGGTTTCTGGTAATCAGCGGATGACCAGTCGATCAACGAAGTCTTTTCGCCCATGTCGTTAAGCAGCAGCGACATGGAGGACTGTGTAGCGACGCCAGCGGCGGCGGCGGCGGCGGCGGCGGCGGCGGCGGCGGCGGCGGCGGCGGCGGCTGCGGAAAGGTCGCCTGTACAAAGTGCGATGATGAGCAGCAGCAGCAGCAGCACTAGCAGCACACACAGTAATAGCAGCGCCGACAGAATGGCCCACGCATCCTCGTCGTCGGACATGTCGTGGTCGACTATGGACCAGGAGCAGCCCTCGTCTTATGAGTCCTCTTCGTCCTCAGAGGACGACGTCGCAGATCCCGAGGTCGTTCACCCGTTGTTGAGAGGGCTCGAGCCAACGGTAGTGACCCTCGATGACGTTCGCAATAACGAGTTGTATGACGTGTCGAGCGACATTGATTCTTATGTCGTGTCTTGCACAACGCTGGAGCCGTTTAAGTGTCAAACGGTGTGCAAGATACACTTAAAACCGTCAGCGATATTTGAATCGCGAAATATTAAAACCACCAAATATTACGACATAAGAGATGAAATGGAGGACCTAGAAGAGCCTGATTTTGCGTGCACGAGCGACACGTATCGCAAGGGCGTACATTGGCACGAGAGCGAACTAGGCTCTATCGACTCGCGTGGTTTATACATCTTGTTCCAAAAGGACCCTAACAGTGCCCTGTTGAGAGATTTGCCGGAGCAAGCCACGGAGGAGCAAGAGGGTCACTTGCGTGCTTGCGTGTCCGCATTTATCAAGCGCGTAATCGTGCGAGCGGCAAGGCGACTGGCACCCGACTGCGACACAGCACGAGCCGGCATAAAATATACGGCGTACGACGTCGAGCGCTCGTATAACGTTATGCAGCGCGATTACGCGACATTCGCACGATTAGTGACGGATCGCCTTTGCGAGGTGGACCTGCGTCGCGAGTGCGGGATGACGTGCGTCCGGTTTTATATAGCCGAGCACGGGCTTCGCCTAGATCTGCCTCTAGCGGAGGCTCTGGTACGGCGTTACGTTGCGGAGAATCATCCGCACATCGACATAATACAGGTGCATCCAGCTAATGTATTTCGCTGCAGGGGCGACGGTGCTTTACTGGTTCAGCTCTATGGGAAAGGCCGCAACACGCTGGCGGGTATTTATAAGAATTCCAAGAAACTTGGACCGCGCGTATCCAGGTATCGGGTCGGGTATGGTTACTTCCAGGTCCACGCGTCTCCGTCGCAGGAAGGCCATACCACAACATTTCTGCAGGCATACTGCTCTGCCGCAAAAATGGCGCGCCCGGACGACTCGGGATTAATGGGGGCATACCTAATTAGTCGCGGTTTCGCGGATCGCTCGCGACAGTTTAAGAACTTGGCGAAACAGCTACGCCAAAATGTGCGCGACTTCTACGCGTACACTAAGGAGTACGTCGTTGAGCAGCAGTCGCTTCGCGTGGAAGGCGTCGTCACCTTGGACCGTAGGCGACTGAGGGGGCGTGCGATGTCTGAGGTGATGAACGAGCTGCACATTTTTGACGATTCAGTATTGTGCCTCGCGTCAAGGGTGCTGTTCCAGCATGGCCTTGTGTACAAGTGTACAAATTGGCGCAAGCACGCAGCCTCCTGTATCGGGCCCGATACGCAGCTGTTGCGTAGTGTTGCTCGCTGCGACTACGCAGAATACCGCGGCCGCGCTTGGGTGTCGCCCGACCTCGTCAAGGCCGCCCTGAGAGGCCAGTTTCGCGGCTACTACTTTGTGCACGGAGCGTCGCCGATGCACAACCGCGCGGTGGCTCAAAATGTTTTCGCGCACGGCACAGAGGGGCAGAGCGTCGATCGTGGGATGATCGCGTTGCGCCCGCTGTACGACGACACCGACCGGGGTGTGTACCGCTTGTATTCCAGGGCGGTCAAATTATGTTTTGTTACGCCTCTGCGACACGTCTGGCTCGTAATCAATGCCATAGAGCCAGTGGCATTTGTAGACGACGTGAGCATGAGTACTCTTTTACTCAAGTTTCTCGTGGCTGTATACGCGTCGTGGGCGTACAGCCATTTATTGGCCACTAAGGACGTTGACGACGAGCAAGTCGCTCAAATGGCCGTTCGCTTTTTTCAAAGGTACAGGGAGGCCTTTAATGTAGCAACATTCCTGCGGGAGTTTGCCTGTCGGCCGGTCGCTCACACCGACAAGACTAATTTGTCGCGGGATAAGTTGCCACATGAGCGCATTTGCCAGGCCGTGGTGTCGGAGCCGCAGGCATCTTTTTCGCGCGTAGCGCGCATGTGCGCCAATATTGAGGACGAGGAGATATTTGCACGTCATTTCTTAGAGTTTTCGAGGGATTACGTGCAAGTATTTCCCTCAATACTTGTGAATAACAAGTGCAATATGTACGCGTGGTCCGTGGTGCAGGCGGACGCTGAGGCTGCGTCTCGTGGCGCGTTGGCCGTAACCGTTGCGCGACTCCGGCGCGAAATGGACAAACTGCGTGCAGACATGCGTGGTAGTCCCCGCGTCGACGTTCTACCGCCGCCGAGACTCGACCGTCGTCGTACGCGTATAAGGACGCCACCACGAACTTCCTCGTACGCAACATCTGTGCAGGATGTAGATATGCCGGACGAAGCGGAGTCGTTTTCCTCGCCGGTCGTTCAAACGCGTCGAAAACGTCGCTCGACACGACTGATCGTGCTTTCTTCGAGCGACGACGAAGAACACGAGGAGCAGCAGCAGCAGCAGAAGCAGCAGAAGCAGCAGCAGCAGCAGCAGCAGCAGCAGCAGCAAAATTAACAAAATTCGAAAAGATACTTTTAACATCTCTATCTCTGCGACGGTTATAGATCAAGGATCGGGCCTTACGTTCCTCGTAGCATTTTTCGAGAGGAACACAACGAGACCACGATCATTCTTCTACCTATTATACTTTACGAGTTATTCCATAACAAAAATTTACCACACATTTTTAAACAATTATATCTTACCGACGGTTACAGATGAAGGATCGGGCCTTATGTTCCTTACACCATTTTTCGAGAGGAACACAACGAGACCACGATCATTCTTCTACCTATTATACTTTACGAGTTATTCCATAACAAAGTTTAACAAAATTCGAAAAGATACTTTTCAACATCTCTATCTCTGCGACGGTTACAGATCAAGGATCGGGCCTTACGTTCCTTGTAGCATTTTTCGAGACGAACGCAAAGAGACCACGATAATTTCTCTAGCTGCTGTACTTTTAGAGTTATTTCTCTTTTTAATTGAACAAGGTATGTTTAGATCATTTATAACTATACGACGGTTACAGATCAAGGATCGGGCCTTACGTTCCTTACAGCATTTTTCGAGAGGAACACAACGAGACCACGATCATTCTTCTACCTATTATACTTGACGAGTTATTCCATAACAAAAATTTACCACACATTTTTAAACAATTATATCTTACCGACAGTTACAGATGAAGGATCGGGCCTTATGTTCCTTACACCATTTTTCGAGAGGAACACAACGAGACCACGATCATTCTTCTACCTATTATACTTTACGAGTTATTCCATAACAAAAATTGACAACATTTTTTTAAACAATTATATCTTACGGACGGTTACAGATCAAGGATCGGGCCTTATGTTCCTTACAGTATTTTTCGAGAGGAACACAACGAGATCACGATCATTCTTCTACCTATTGTACTTTACGAGTTATTCCATAACAAAGTTTAACAAATTTCGAAAAGATACTTTTCAACATCTCTATCTCTGCGACGGTGACAGATCAAGGATCGGGCCTTACGTTCCTTGTAGCATTTTTCGAGACCAACACAACGAGACCACGATCATTTCTCTAGCTGCTGTACTTTTTGAGTTATTTCTCTTTTTAATTGAACAAGGTATGTTTAGATCATTTATAACTATACGACGGTTACAGATCAAGGATCGGGCCTTACGTTCCTTACAGCATTTTTCGAGAGGAACACAACGAGACCACGATCATTCTTCTACCTATTATACTTGACGAGTTATTCTATAACAAAAATTTACCACACATTTTTAAACAATTATATCTTACCGACGGTTACAGATGAAGGATCGGGCCTTATGTTCCTTACACCATTTTTCGAGAGGAACACAACGAGACCACGATCATTCTTCTACCTATTATACTTTACGAGTTATTCCATAACAAAGTTTAACAAAATTCGAAAAGATACTTTTCAACATCTCTATCTCTGCGACGGTGACAGATCAAGGATCGGGCCTTACGTTCCTTGTAGCATTTTTCGAGACCAACACAACGAGACCACGATCATTTCTCTAGCTGCTGTACTTTTTGAGTTATTTGTCTTTTTAATTGAACAAGGTATGTTTAGATCATTTATAACTATGCGACGCTTACAGATCAAGGATCGGGCCTTACGTTCCTTACAGCATTTTTCGAGAGGAACACAACGAGACCACGATCATTCTTCTACCTATTGTACTTTACGAGTTATTCGATAACAAAAATTCACCACATTTTTTTAAATATTTGTATCTTACCGACGGTCACAGATCAAGGATCGGGCCTTACGTTCCTTACAGCATTTTTCGAGAGGAACACAACGAGACCGCGATCATTCTTCTACCTATTATACTTTACGAGTTATTCCATAACAAAGTTTAACAAAATTCGAAAAGATACTTTTCAACATCTCTATCTCTGCGACGGTTACAGATCAAGGATCGGGCCTTACGTTCCTTGTAGCATTTTTCCAGAGGAACACAACGAGACCACGATCATTCTTCTACCTATTATACTTTACGAGTTATTCGTTTATCAAAGTGGACAACATATATTTGAATTTTCTTACAACCGTTGTGCATTGGAAAATGACGGCCTCAGTCGGAATAAATAAACTTGAACGCTCTGCGATTATTCGTTTAGGAGTAAAGTGAAAAAGAAAAAGTGACTACCGTTTACGGTTTTGAGGACGGTGTCCATAGTTTGAATCAACTGACCCGAACGCTCTACAAGCGTCCGTTTAAGAGTATAGCAAAAAAGAAAATATGACTATCGTGTACGATTTAGACAACCATGTCCTCCATCGGAATCAATAGGCCTAATTGCTCCCCGAGCGTTCGTGTAAGAGTAAAACGAAAAAGAAATAGTGACTACCGCGTACGACATGGAAGGTAGTGTCCTGAGTCAGAATGTATAGACTAAATCGTCCATCGTGCGTTTCTTTATAAGTGAAAAGCAACAGAAAATATTCTAAGTCATCCTGATTGGCGGAAACCAAAATAAGTCGTTTGGTGCGATTAGAAAACGTCCTCATTGGCTAGGAACAACGACAAGTCGTCCCGAGCTATACGGAGCAATTCTAAGTCATCCTGATTGGCGGAAACCAAAATAAGTCGTTTGGTGCGATTAGAAAGCGTCTTCATTGGCTACGAACAACGACAAGTCGTCCCGAGCTATAGGAAGCTATTCTAAGTCATCCTGATTGGCGGAAACCAAATAAGTCGTTTGGTGCGATTAGAAAGCGTTGTCATTGGCTACGAACAACGACAAGTCGTCCCGAGCTATTACAAGTCATCCTGATTGGTGCAAACCAAAATAAGTCGTTTCGTGCTATTACAAACCATCCTGATTGGTTGTGAACAAGCACGAAGTCGTTCGACCAATAACAAGTCGTCCTCATTGTTGTAAACGAAAATAAGTCGTTTGGTGCGATTAGAAAGCGTCCTGATTGGCTACAAGCAACGACGAGTCGTCCCGAGCTATTACAGGTCATCCCGATTGGTGGAAACCAAAATAAGTCGTTTGGTGCGAATTAGAAAGCATCCTGATTGGCTACAAGCAACGACGAATCGTCCCGAGCTATTACAAGTCATCCTGATTGGTGGAAACGAGAAAAAAATCGTTTGGTGCTATTACAAACCATCCTGATTGGCTACAAGCAACGACGAGTCGTCCCGAGCTATTACAACTCATCCTGATTGGTGGAAACCAAAATAAGTCGTTTCGTGCTATTACAAACCATCCTCATTGGCTACAAGCAACGACGAGTCGTCCCGAGCTATTACAAGTCATCCTGATTGGTGGAAACCAAAATAAGTCGTTTGGTGCTATTACAAACCATCCTGATTGGCTACAAGCAACGACGAGTCGTCCCGAGCTATTACAAGTCATCCTGATTGGTGGAAACGAAAAAAAATCGTTTTGTGCTATTACAAACGATCCTGATTGGCTAGAAGCAACGAGGAGTCGTCTCGAGCTATTACAAGTCATCCTCATTGGTGGAAACCAAAATAACTCGTTTCGTGCGATTAGAAAGCATCCTGATTGGCTACAAGCAACGAGGAGTCGTCCCGAGCTATTACAAGTCATTCCTGATTGGTGGAAACCAAAATAAGTATTTTGGTGCGATTACAAACCGTCCTGATCGTTGTGAGCAACCACGAAGTCATTCGACCAATAAAAAGTCATCCCGTGAAAATAGGGCTTTAGGCGATTCTACATAGTCGAGGAACCACGACTGTTCGGCCTCACTTGTGCGCCAGACGTCGGAGCTCCCACGTCGAGTCAACGCCCGCTATAGTGTGTTTTTACGAGATTTCGACTAGATATTTCTTCTTCTGCACGAGGTACGGTAAGTTTACATATTATTCAGAGTATTTATTGCTAGTTTACACAATAAATAATACGCGAGTAGAGGGCGCGCGCGAACTCGACACTACATTCATTCTACGCGAGGAGGTACGCGATAACTTTACTTTTTTTCCTATTTCTTTGATTCCTATCGACTGTAAGACTCGTTGACTGTGCAGATTGCTTCTTTCCACGAGGTACGGTAACATTACATATTATTTACGCTCATTATTGCAAGTATTACATCACACGCGAGAATTGAAACGCTACGACACGCGATATTTTTTTTCTTTATTCTCCGCGGGGAACGGTAAGTTTACATATTATTTCGGTTCGTTATTGCAACTTTTTTATATTGTACGTGATACTTTAATCACGCTGACGCACGCCAAATTCACAGTCTTTATTCTCCGCGAGGAGAATACGCGATAACTTTTCTGTATTTCCTATTTCTTTTATTCCTATCGACTGTAAGACTCGTCGACTGTGCACATTGCTTCTTTCCACGACGTACGGTAACATTACATATTATTTACACGTTATTGCAAGTGTTATATTATACGCGATACTTGTAACGCTAAGACACTCGACATTTTCTGTCTTTATTATCCGCGGGGAACGCTAAGATTACACATTGTTTCTAATCGTTATTGCCACTTTTTTTTATTACGTACGCGACACTTTAATCACGCGGACACACGCGAAATTAACAGTCTTTATTCTCTCCGCGAGGAGGTACGGTAAGTTTAGATTAAATTTCAACTTGTCTTAGTGAGAGAGCGCTCGATACAGCGCTTCTGTTGATGAGACATTTCACAATTTCGGTCTATATAGTGTCAACTTGACAGCTCTATCATATATATATCGATAACGCACACCGTTCACAAATGTGTTTTCTCTTTTCAGGACGATGGCCGACGATCAGGCCGATAACAATCGTCGGGAAATCAGGAGGATTCCTGATTTCCCACGAAGATTAGACTGGAGGGAGTGGTGGGACGTCCGTCAGTTGCACTATTGGAACGTGTTGGAGTCCACGGTGCATGGACTAGTCGCCAGGGCGGGTGGTGGAGCGGCGGGTGCAGTGGCTGCCCGTCGCTTCGCGACGTTTTATCACCGCCATCGCCCCCTAATACCGGAGGACGCGCCAGAGCCAATGCTGCGCGTTCGTGTTGATCCGGCCGAGAATAATTACGGCTCGTGGGACGACGAGATGCATCCAGGGTACGAGTGGACGGACAGGGGGGTCGGGTATGCCAATCGACACATCCCGAGGCCAGATCTAATGTGGGACTTAAGCGAGCGAATAAGGCCGGATGTGCCGTTTGAAGGCCCGCTCATCGGGTCCTGTCCAAGTCCGCTGTCGCCAAGAAGTCTGGCCCGGTGTACGGTGGAGGCCGAGATCTACGAGGCGCAGGTGGCGGCGGAGGCTATGGCGGCTAGGAGGGCGGCGGCGGCGGCGGCGGCGGCGGAGGCGGAGGCGGCGGAGCGTCGTCCACCGGACGATGGCTTGGATCCCGACATCGACCGGATGTACGGACCTGACGACGAAAGAATATTCAGGTTTAACCGAGACAGCGACAAATACTACTCAGACGAACACGGCGACGAACACGACGACGTCGGCGTGTTGAACGACGGCGACGACGGCGACGACGACGACGACGACGAAGTCGAGATCGTTCACGAGTTGATCGTCATCGACTAGTTGTGCGGTACGCAAACGGCCGGGGTAAGTATATCAAATATTTTGTACCGCTATATTTCCGTATCTCTATTTTATTGAATGTAACAAACATGTTATTTTTTATTTCAGGCGCATGGCGTTGCGTTTTTTTTTTTATTTTGCCCCTTAGGCGCAGGGGCACAAGGGTACAATTTTGATTTAAACTCGCCCTTTAATGTGAGCCATTTTTGTTTTTTTTTATTAACTCCTCATTCCTTTCCACTACTCCATATCCTTGTGTTCCTATCCTATCCTCTCCCCCCCCCCCCCCCGCCGATGTGGCCGCCACCTTGTCGCGGTGGCGGGGCTTAGGTGCGCGTTCCTCGGAACAAGCACGACTAAGAGCGGCCACAACTATTACACTACAAAGGTGTAAGATGAAGGATCGGGCCTTACGTTCCTTGTAGCATTTTTCGAGAGGAACACAACGAGACCACGATCATTCTTCTACCTATTGTACTTTACGAGTTATTCGATAACAAAAATTGAGCACATATTTTTTAACAATTATATCTTACGGACGGTTACAGATGAAGAATCGGGCCTTATGTTCCTTACAGCACTTTTCGAGAGGAACACAACGAGACCACGATCATTCTTCTACCTATTATACTTTACGAGTTATTCCATAACAAAGTTTAACAAAATTCGAAAAGATACTTTTCAACATCTCTATCTCTGCGACGGTTACAGCTCAAGGATGGGGCCTTACGTTCCTTGTAGCATTTTTCGAGAGGATCACAACGAGACCACGATCATTCTTATACCTATTGTACTTTACGAGTTATTCCATAACAAAAATTGACAAGATATTTTTAAACAATTATATCTTACGGACGGTTACAGATCAAGGATCGGGCCTTATGTTTCTTACAGCATTTTTCGAGACGAACGAGACGAGCCCACGATCATTCCTCCAGCTGCTTTAGTTTTCAAGTTATTAATAATTTTTGGAATTTTTTTAAAAATTGGTATCTCGGCAACGGGCAGAGATTAAGTATCGCCCTTTATGCTACTAATAGTGCTTTTCGAGACGAACAAGACGAGCCCACGATCATTCCTCCAGCTGCATTAGTTTTCAAGTTATTAATAATTTTTGGAATTTTTTTAAAAATTGGTATCTCGGCAACGGGCAGAGATTAAGGATCGCCCTTTATGTTACTTATAGTGCTTTTGGAGACGAAGAAGAAGAGCCCACGATCATTCCTCCAGCTGCTGTACTTTACGAGTTATTCGTTAATCAAAGTGGACAACATGTTTGAATTTTCTTACAACCGTTGGGGATTGGAAAATGACGGCCTCAGTCGGAATAAATGGACTTGAACGCTCTGCGATCATCCGTTGAGGAGTAAAGTGAAAAAGAAAAAGTGACTACCGTTTATGATTTAGTGGACGGTGTCCTTACATTGAATCAACTGACCCGAACGCTCTACAAGCGTCCGTTTAAGAGTAAAGCAAAATAGAAAAAATGACTATCGTGTACTATTTAGACAACTGTGTCTTCGTTCCGAATCAATAGGCCTAATCGCTCTCCGAGCGTTCGTTTAAGATTAAAACGAAAAAGAAATAATGACTACCGCGTACGATACAGAAGTCATTAGGTGCGATTAGAAACCATCCCCTGATTGGCTACAAGCAACGACATGTCGTCCTGATTGCTTCTGAGTTAGAGTACAAGTCCCGAGCGATAAACAACAATAACAAGCTATTTTCATTACTTTTATGCGATTAAATATCCTTCTGACCAATAACACAAGTTGTCACTAGATAATACTAGACAATAGTGGTGCGCCCCTCTAGACAGTCCATCAATCATTGCCGTATTTACGTAAAACCAGCTGCTTGGGTGTCAAGTCGTATTGTGTTCGCGCAGGCGCTCTGTTTGCAGACAAGGTACGCGGTAAGTTTGGATATTGTTTATTATAATCATCGCAAGTTTATTATACATTATACGCGAGTAGAGGATGCGCGCGCGATCGATTTACACTCAATTTTGTAACGATCGGTCTAATTTTTCGTGTTTTCCAGTATTGTTGCTGTTTCCGCCAGCGAGGGGTAGAGTCTCGTACACCACATACGGTAAGTTTACAGATAAACTTTGTGTGTGTGTACGTTACATGTAAAAAGTAGGATATCATGAAACAAGGTTTGATCTAAAAAGAGTTGTGCGTACATTTATTATTTTTTACTCTTATCGCGTTTAACAACTCGCATTCTTTTGCAGCAACAATAATGGCAGATGACTCGAGTAAGGACGAGGGGATGGAACTGCAGCATGAGCTGGCGATCCAGCTATTGGAACGCGAGCATGAGGAGCTTATGCAGGAGGTTGAGGAATATGACGTGTTCCAGCAGGTGGTGATGGGGAACCCTGCAGAGGAGGAGGAGGAGGAGGAGGAGGAGGAGGAGGAGGGTCCCATATATCTCCCGGAAAGTCAGCCGGTAAGTACTTAATTTAATCTTTTCTTTATTATTATGTATCCATTCCGTGAGTGTGCATTTGGTAATTGGTATGTTCTTTTTGGAGGTCGACTGGCTGGAAAGCGACGCCGTAGAGCAGGAGTTGCACCTGGTGGACGATTCAGGCGACGACCAGGAGGTCCACTCGGTGGAGGACGACGGCGACGATGACGAGGTACAGGTGGTGAAGGCGGTATTAGCGCCACCACCACCAGCACTAGCGCAACAGGAGGACGAAGACGTCGAAGTCTTGTACGAAGAGTGGAGGTTCCGAATACCGCCCGGGTTGCAGGTGATCCCCGTTGTGACTATTCATCACGAATAGTAAGTATCTCATTTAATCTGTGTAATTATTTACTGATATAGTTTCATTATTATATGTATAATACACCATGTACCTTTATTTTGTTGCAGGTTTCATCAAGTTTTTACCGCTGTGCCTGTATTATATTTATTCAATGCAACTGTATGCAATTTTTTTACTACCATTTATTCAATGTCTGTATTCAATTTTTTTATTTTTTTATACACCAAATATACATAGAAATTTTTTTAATATCGCAATTCTGTAGTGTTTTATTTTATAAGCGATTGTCTGTCACACCGTGAAACCGACGGTGTCGGCTTCATCGGCGTCTACGGGGCCTGAGAAGAACGGGGCGACGACGACATCGACGTTGATGCCGAGGATCGTCGACGAGCGAGTATTGGCGGATCCGCGGGTGATCGTGACCCGAGTGGGCCAGCACCCGATGCTGAACGGCGACACGGTGGCAGCGGTGACGAGCGGAGGGCAACCCGGCGAAGCGGAGCGAGACAGCGTTCCGGAGAGCAACGGCGCGAGGGGCGCAGCGGGCAGCCTGACGGGATGACACCGAGTGACCCATACCAATGCCATTTCTAACCCCGGTGTTCAATTTATGTGTTTAGAGTTTCCATTCCCTTTTTTGTGTTACGCGGATAAGCGTAAATCGTAAAAAAGAAAAGACTTTGTTTTATAAGATAAGTTGCGTGCGATTTAGAATTAAGATATAGCGATCGGCGACACGAACATACATACACTCACACACATGCGAGAAATACAAAGTCAATCAAGCAAATCGTTGGTGGACGAAGAGTATGTGAAATAAATAAGATATTGGTGAATTTCCTGTACAAAAGAGATGTAACCTTTTTCCCCCGAGTAACTTTCCTATCGTCGTACGAGATTCGTGTGTAGAAGTCGAATACGTTGTATCGAGTCACGCGATTTTTTCGGACGATAGTCTATCTTTTACGATCGATATTCGCGCGGAGTAGAGACGATGGGGAGAGCTTGATAGTAGCGCGAATAGATCTGATTAATCGTTTCTTCATCAGGCTTCGTTCGGTGAAACGCGAACGACAAGCGAATAGCGAGTATAACCGCGATCGATTGATTGTCCGGCGCTACCGTAACACGCACATAGCGAAAACGGACGTGCCCGTGCATTGGAGCCCGAATACAGGAACGAAGGTGCATTCGACCGAAATATCATAACGGGAATACTCGGGAGGATACTTGGAGACACCCGAAAGGTATCCCGTGCACGAGCATGCCATCGGGAATGAAATCGCGAACCAAAAGATTCGCGGCGGCTAGCGGCGATGCGGACAGGCGCAGCGGCAGCCCGGCATACCGACGCGTGGGTGCCGTGCTGCATAGCGGTAGGCGCGAGCGAGATCGTCGACCAACACAGCGGTTGGCCGTAGAGCGGCGCGGAATGACTCTACGTATAAGTGGAAGCGCTAGAACATTAAGAAATTAGGATTTCGCCGAATTTGTAAACGTTCGGGCGAGAACGGGTCCCAAGTATCGAGACGAACGGTGAATTTATAATATTACGGTATATTATGTACTCGCTGACCGTGAAAAGTTCATCGAGAAATTTACACGGCGAGCGAGATCAGAATCTGTTTACGAGTTTGGAACACGCCATGCTATTATGGTGGGGGACCTGTTTACGCGTGAACGTGGCGAGCGAACAAAAGCCAGCGAGAATGGAATGCGGCTGATAGTGGGGCGATCGCGAGACAAACAACCGACGATCGCGTAGAAGAACCAAGGTCTTTGTTCGTGGAGAGTCGACGAGTGCGGACGTGTCGTACCGACTCTCTGTTAAAATCGGCAATGAACCCGCGTACGGTGCGATAACCGAGTAATGGTCTTTCGCCGTGAGATACTGAACAGTGCGGACGTGTCGTATCAGATCTCTGTTAAAACCGGCATTGAACCCGCGTACGGTGCGATAACCGGGTAAAGTGAAATTAATTAACGATAGTCAACGCGAATAATTATCGCGGTTGATATCGAGTAAAGGTCTTTGGTCGTGGAGAGTCAACGAGTGCGGACGTGTCGTACCGACTCTCTGTTAAAACCGGCATTGAACCCGCGTACGGTGCGATAACCGAGTAAAAGTCAAGTCGTTATTAATTAACGCGTGGAGTGAGAACACTCAGCGAAGAGCTAAAATAACTGTAACGCGAGAGTAACGAACGATCCGTATAGATACGCAGTGAATCGGGTTAATTACGCGAGTTTGGTGACGAGACCGGGAACATTGAATTACGTTGGCGAAATTCGATGCTCGTTTCGACAACCGGCCATCATCCGCAGTCCGAGTGCGTTTACCGAGATCCAATGTTCGAAAGCGATTACGATTAGCGACGCGAATATCAAAAGTTATATTCCGCGATTCTAGTTCCGTGCGAAGGAACATCTCGAGAGCCGTAGCCACGCAAAGGCGCTACGCGGCCGAAATCATTCTTCTGTAACCACGACGTATCCGTGCGTGTGTTTGAAATCGATCTGAAATAAATTCAGTGTTAAACAAAATCAAAAGCAGAGCACAGTGAGTGTTTATTGCGAAAGCTAACTTACCCTGTGAATTATCCTTCCTCGAATCCTCGAAACTTGGTTGCGACGGTGATCTACGAAATTACCTGTTCCAACGACGTGACGGCGATCCAGCGGACGGCTGAGACAGAGGCGTGGACGATCCAGTGGGCAGCGAGATCCATCCGGGCATCCAACGGGGAACCTGAAACAGAGAAAAAGGGGAATTAGCGAGGACCTACAAAAAGTTGGTCACTTACGTTACCTTCTCGGTGGGTTTATAGGTCAAACCGAGTGGCGACTATATCGATCGGTTGTACTAGAGAGAGTGAGTCGTGCGCGAGATCCAACTCCGACCGGTAAAAGCTGAAAATAATTATTTTCTAATTATCGTGGATTATCATTCCTATAGGCTGTCCGGTCACAACCGTGAAACCGACGGTGTCGGCTTCATCGGCGTCTACGTGGCCTGAGAAGAACGGGGCGACGACGACATCGACGTTGGTGCCGAGGATCGTCGACGAGCGAGTATTGGCGGATCCGCGGGTGATCGTGACCCGAGTGGGCCAGCACCCGATGCTGAACGGCGACGCGGTGGCAGCGGTGACGAGCGGAGGGCAACCCGGCAAAGCGGAGCGAGACAGCGTTCCGGAGAGCAACGGCGCGAGGGGCGCAGCGGGCAGCCTGACGGGATGACACCGAGTGACCCATACCAATGCCATTTCTAACCCCGGTGTTCAATTTATGTGTTTAGAGTTCCCATTCCCTTTTTTGTGTTACGCGGATAAGCGTAAATCGTAAAAAAGAAAAGACTTTGTTTTATAAGATAAGTTGCGTGCGATTTAGAATTAAGATATAGCGATCGGCGACACGAACATACATACACTCACACACATGCGAGAAATACAAAGACAATCAAGCAAATCGTTGGTGGACGAAGAGTATGTGAAATAAATAAGATATTGGTGAATTTCCTGTACAAAAGAGATGTAACCTTTTT